>JAQFVV010012433.1:7469859-7489859 GCA_028023455.1 Epiperipatus broadwayi
TTATTTTTTTATTATTATATAGTTTCCTAAATCACCGCTAGCTATTCAGTCTGGTTTCAAATAAAAACAATTACCCTAAGGCATCTTTCTGATAAGTTGTTTGCAATAAATTAATAAAAGTAAAAGTTATTGAAAAACATGCATCTACTTATCTATCGTTTTGCTATTTTTACATATCGACACATATTTTGTAGTAATTATCTCGTGATGTGTCTCACTAAGTTAAGCTATAGCTATTTATAATAGTTTATATAATACCGATATTAAATAATTAAGACAAACACATACACAGACATATATATATTACTAGTTTATGAAATACCAATATTAAATAATTAAGATAAAAACCGCGCACACACACATATATATATATATATACGCAGTATATTGAGACAGAAATGTTTCCATAATAATATTTAAATAATATATTAAAGGTCATGCTAGTATTTAAATCAAGTCAGTAGTTTGTCAGATAGGCAGGTTCATGATAAGACAAATACTAAAAAAAAAAAATTATAAAGAGTTTAATGTAACTGTATATTTTCACAACTAAATTATTAATAAAAGCATGACAAAAACAATTGAATGCGTGAATGATATTTCATAGCACACAGTATATAAATATGAAAATGTGATTTTTCTTAATTGTTATTGTCAGTAATTATGTAGAGATTGCTTTAAAATAATTACATAAAGTTAAAATAATTAAATAATATTTAGTTTTGTTTAGAAGGATATTTTCAAAATGAAAGAAAGAAATTGAGAGAAAAACGTTTTACTTGACACAATCAAATAGTTTTTTATATCAAAAATATGGAAAGGTAAATTTTTGTGATGATTTTATAACCACATTTTAAAAATGAATATATTGTATTAAGGTAGAATATGCATTAAAATTGTCTGTAAATTAAATTTCAAGATATTAAATCATAAGTATTTGGTTTTATATAAATGAAATGGTAAAGATAAATTGAAAGGAAGACAACGAATGTGTTTTTTTTCTGAAGTTAATTATAAAAAAAATCAGGCAACAGACAAAAAACGTTTTCTGAATAATACTGATTGCATGGTTATGACTTAGACTACATAGGAATGTTGGCTGCTTATTATTGTTGAGACTTTCAATTAAAATTATCCAGGTATTTAGAATGTCATCATAACAAAATTTCAAAATAGGAGACTGTATGTGGAAATCAGAAGAAAAGAGTGCAATTTATCCGTTTTTGCCAATCTAAAATAAACTACGGCATGAAGAATTGTAATGTGTTATTATAATTTATCTGTATTTTTCAATATGATATACCTCAACAGTATTTTTTTTATTTTTTTTTCAGCCATGTAATCTTGAAATAAATGTAACAAAAAAAAAAAACATTAGACCTTCAAATATCTAATTTAAAAACGTTTCATTGCCTACTTAATCATAAATTTAAAAAATAATTATCCTATTTAAAATATATGGTTGGATTCTAAAAAAGTCATAAAAATATAAAAATAAATTCTAAAGAAACTAGTAATAAAGAAGACAAATCTAACAAAAGAAACAACTTGAAAAATATTTACTACATTTAAAAAATCTTTCAATATTCTATGAATTTCTGAGAACACAATTATAAACCTTAGGTGAGAACTCAAATTTTATAAATTGTAAATTATATATATTATAATGATCCGGAGAAGTTAGACTTAATGTAATCTACACTACAGGGCACCCATAGGCATTTGAACCTAGAAAAATTTATAAAGTAGGCAGATACATAAGTCAAAAATTTTTTTAAATTTTATTTTATATATTTTGATATCCGGTCGTTAGCCCATTGTCACTAGCTCAGTGGAATAACAGAGATTTATATTTTATAAAAAATTCCTATCTAAGATATATAAAAAAAAGAATGAAATAAGCGACTGCCAGTAATTATACACACAAACATTTATTTACACACACATATATATATAAAATTTAACATTATTATTTTAGCATGTTTACTTTAACATTTACCATTATTTTTAACTTTTATTTTAGATTTTAATTTACATTCTAATTTTTATACTATTATAAGTTCGCACAGATGGATTTATAAAATGTGTTTTTAATGTTGAGTATAGATTGGTTACATAGATTACACGGTCAAAAACATTTCAAAATAAACCTAAACGATCAAAATATAAAGTCATTGATGGAAATGCAGAGGGGAATTTATAAGAAACCCAATGGCATTCATCATAAGATGCCGCAAGACACCAATAACTTAAAAGACATCCAACATAAATACATCTTAGATACTCACCGTGAGGTATCATTATTTACCGAATGTCTATATATTTTGATCAAATATGAAAACCAAAAACATAATTAACTGATAACGAATCCATGCAACGTCCATACCCAACTTAAATTTAATGCATTTTTATTTAGAGTGTCGAGTATGAATAGACTACATAGATTTGCATTTGAAAGAAAATATTCTATCCTTATTTAACCTTAGGCCAAAAGTTCGCAGTCAAACTAACGTCAATTCATCTGATATATCGATGCATTCAATGTAATATGAAATATGGCAGCACAATTAGGTTAAGAGAAGAAATTGCTTCTTGTCAGATAGGAATACTACATCTATCTGATGATAAGAGCAATAAAAAAAAACTCCATAGGAAGGAACTGCAGTCTCCGTCTTATAATTCCTCCCATAGGCAAAACGAGTGTGTTCGGCATATAAAGCGATTCTGTCTGTAGTGAACCTCATACTACATCTACTAATTACACCAATATATCCAATCCATTGACCTAATTCAACTACGAAACAAATAACCCAAGATTACCCTCCCCTAATATAACTTTACAAATCTATATAGCCATTCATGCCCATCTTAAGTTTAACATTTATATAATTTAATTTATTGCAAAACAAAAATCATAAATAAAACTTAAAAAACAATAAATAAATAAATAAATGGAAATGATTTTACAAAAGAAATACATCCAATTAAAATTACTTATTAATAAATAAAGTTGGTCAGATAGGATTCTATTTCTATAAATTAAATATTGGGAAAAAGTTTATATTTTAGAGTTTTTAATGTTTTCAAATGTTCATTAATTATATATTTCTTACTGTTTTGAAAAATGTCCGTAGTCTCTGATTTTTTTGTAATGGAAGGTGTTAATTCCCAATGAAGTCATAAGGAGATCAGTGTGCAGTTAACCATTGGTCCTTTATGGTTAATGGTATTCTTCGGACCTTGATGTCCTGTGGTCTGCAATATTGGAAAATGATGTTTCATTTTTTTGAACAACTGAAGGAATTGAAAGTGCATCTTTCAATCCCTTCTCCTCCAACCCTCTCCAACTTAACACATATCTGTCATCTCCTGTAATAAAACTAACTAATAATTTCCAAACCTTTCCTTTTATATTAATTTTAAGGATTCAATTGACATTACATCATCGATGCGATGGTCCTTTCGCTGAGGTCCGATTCCATTGTTTTTCTCTCCTATCTGACCTTTGCTTATACATTTTAAATGCCCAAGGGCTAGTTTATATTTAACTAATTAAAATAATCATTTCCATTTTTCAATAACATTAATTAATTTGTTTCAAACTCAAAGATATATTTTTATCTCTAAATCTTTTTTTAAGTTTTTGCTTTTAAAATACTTTTTTTATTTTTAATAAAGTTTTATTTTAATAATTTTTTTTTATCTGTGCAATTTTATATATATATGAGTTTAAGATGATTTTTTAACTTTCAATTTTTAATTCTTAAAAAGGAAGTTTTATTTGCGAACTTTTATTCTTTTCATGTTTACTAATAAAAAAAACAATGTAACATATGTATGTGCCCATTACAATATATATATTTTTAAAAAAAAACAAATATTTTAACTTGAAATATTTTTTTGTAATTTTTAATCCTTAAAAATCTAATATTTATGATATTTTCTTTAAATGTTACTATGGAATATTGATTTATCTCATGATCTGAAGGAATAACACAAATAAACCTCACACTCTATTTTATTTTAGATTAAAATAAACAGCAAATATTTTAATTAAAACAGTTTGTTACAGCAAATGAAAGCAATTTCTAAATGGGTAAAATAAAATCACCTTTGTGAAAACGATAAAGATATATATTTTCAAAATTTAATAACAAATAAATAATAGTTTTAGCTTTAATATTTTTTCTTACTTAAATAATAACTAGCCCTAAATATATTCTTTTTTAATAACAAAAAAAATCAAATATCTAACATTCAATTCTACTTAAATATCTAATATTCAATACTACTAACTTTTTGAATAGATATTATGTCCAATAAAACCAAGCACCAGTTTTATAGGTAAAAATTTCATTTAAATATTTATTTCTATATTTTTAAAATGTTAAATATTAATTTTTAAAATGCCTATCACTAGAAAGAAATATTGTTAAGATTATTAATACATAAAAAAGGTTTAATTGTAAAAAAATACTCAAATATAGATATGTACACAAATTCTCACAAAAAGTTATCAGCTGAAAAGATTAAAAAGTAAGTGCTAAACATAGGTGGATTATTAATGGAAGAATGCATAGCTACTTTATAGCTCATTTGTGAAGAGAAGTTTTCTTCTGAAATATTATATTAATAAATTAAATAAATTAATAAATAATTCAAAAGATAAAACCTTATTGATAAATAAAAATTGTATCATTTACCAATGGACATGTAGGTGTGGCAGTGTATATATAGGTGAATCAATGTGCACATTGGAAAAAAAGGGTTCAAATTACAAAACAACATTATAAAAATAATGATAATTTATCAGCTTCTGTCTTTTATAACCATAATAAATCATAAAATATTGGAAACTGAAAAAAATAATAATAAATGAAAAATTAAGGAAACAATGTTAATATATAAATACAAGCAAGATGATATAGGCAGGCAGAAAACATTAAGATATGAAAAAGTTGACATCATGGAATTATAGGAAAGTTGACCTTTTAAAAGCATTAGTTGACAAAAACTACAAGGATAGTTGAAAATGCTTCTAAGTGACAGTTATAGATATATTTTTATAAACTTTTAAGTACTGTATTTTCTAATATTTATTTATAAATTTATATATATATTGTAACTGGTTGGGTTACATGGTACACCCATAATAATATAGTGTGTGTGTGTGTATATATGGAAAATAAAGGAAAAGTAGAAATAAACACAGAATAAATTTTTGTAAATATTTTTCTATATTTTCTAAAACAAAATCATAATATGTAAAGGGTTAAATAATAACTCTGATTTAAAATAAAAATTGTTTTATAAATTAAACTTTTAAAAGGTCTGATAAAAAACATTATTTGTAATTCTGATTTTGAAATTTAAATATAAGCTTGTTTTTTTGATAATTTTGAAAAAAATGTCTATTTTTGAAATCTTTAATTAATTTGTAAATTTTTATTGTCTAAATGAAAACATGTATATCTTTTCAAAAGGCTTATCACACCTTTGGTCAAATTCCAAAGATTAAAGTAAAAACATGTATATGTTTTAAAGGGATTAGAGAGTTAAAAATAAAAACTCTGTTTTTAATCAAAGTGTTGTTAACACCTCAGATGAGTTTTTAAAAAGACTGATTAAAAAAATATCAGTTAGTCTGGATAGTGATTTTGAAAAGAACAGTTCTGCTTGTAGTTTGTAAGAGTTGACCAGAGGAGTCTGGTTGTAATATTTTAAGCAGTGGCCAACTGGGTCACTGCAAAGTTTGGATAATTATTTTGAAGAGAGCAGTATGTTGTTGGCTGTAGCAGAGAGTTTGCAGAAAAGCTACCATGAACTAATGTTGCTGAAGGCAGGAGCTGCCACTATTTTCCTTCACAGGAGTTTTTGTTTTGAAGCTGGGTCACTTCTAAATCAATAGCCAAAAAAAAAAGGACAAAATAGCTAGCAGAGTTATATAAAGCTCCTATGAAGATCTAAGGACAGTCCAGTAGCTGCCTTATAGTTTACTGCAGTTTTGATTCATGAAGCCAGGGTCACTTCAAATGCATCAACTAGCTGCTTAAATATGTTCTAAAAGACAGCTTGACAAATGCTTGGACTACAAAAGTAAGCTCATGGTATGCCAACTAATTACTTGGATACATTTTTCCTGATTATGACAGTCACTAAAAAACCAAACTCATCAAGAAAAATCTTCCAGCTTGCTGAAAGGCAGAGAAACACGGATAAACGTATATACAGCTGGTGGTGAGTAGGTTATATATGATAAGGACGTTTTAAACAATTTCCTTAGTAAAATGACATTTTTATAACTGATAGAAATATATAAAACGATGTTAGTTTAAAATCGTTTATTAAAGAAGAAATAACTGTTTAAAGTTATGTTTATAATTAAAAAAAAAACTCCAAAGAAAGTTATAATTAATAATCAAGAAAAAGATTTCCAAAAATCTTTTAGACTAAAAAAAAAGAAAGACATTTTAAATCAATTAACTGTCAAAAATTTGGTATTTCTTATTGTAAAGAAAAAGATTATGAGAATTAAATTGCAAAATAATCTTTAATAATTTTATTGTGATAAATACAAATGTTATGTATATAAATTAATGTTTCGCACGTCTGTGCAAATTATATATACGTGTTTCAGTAAACCTAGTATGTAAAATGTATTTCGTTTAATTGAAACTTCAATCATTTATTGTATTTTATATAATTTAAGAATTTTATAATTATTTTGTAACAAGTCAAATAGGTTATTTCACGCACACATATATGTCAATTGTATTGTAAATAATAATGCGTGTCAGATAGACACTTATGTGTAAAATTTTGATCATTTTTCTAAATTAAATGTTAATTCAAACGTGTTTATTTTGTATCAAGCCACATGCCTGTGGGCTGAATGAGTTTTAAATAAACCTAATTTATTAATCATGTAACTCGATGTATACTTTTCAAAATCAGAACCCTTATAAGACCTTAATCATTTATTTTTTTATTGTTATTAATAAACTTGTATTTAATTGTTAAAATTGTATTCCATTATCTCTTGTTCACATACAGTAATAGAGCTTTATGTTCTCTGAGCTAGATTTCGGACATGGATAAATGGGGATGTGTTTAGTGCTTTGGGCATCCAGAGATGATCATCATCATCCTGGTTGGCGCAAAAGAGGATATTTATTTTAGTCTTATTAACAGTTAAGTTTATAGTTGGCCAGTACATTAATAGTACTTTAGTGGCCAGAGCATTGATGATGATCAGCATGCTTTAAATGTCCCAGCATTATTGTTCTATTTCTGATTATTGTGTATTTTAATGGATGGGCACTAAACTGGTGCATCCAAGTTATGTTTATATAATTGCCCAAGCTGGCAAAGGCTCAATAGTTAGCCTGGTCTACAGAAGACCCATTTTCAATCCAGTCACAAGGTTGACTGTTGATTTATATATTTTATTGTACTAATTTGTTTATTCCAATCAGTGGTAATGATGGATGGTTATTTCTCTCAAGTATTTACTTATACTTACTTTTTTATAATGCTGGTGGATTTTAGTAGCTGGCTGATCTCAATGTTCTCACAGATTTTCTAATCTCATACTCTTATAATTTAATTTTACTGGGGTTGATGATGTTTTTCCATCACCCCAGGTTCACTTCAACTTTCACCAATTCTTGATACCACTTCCTGAACCCCCATCCTGTTACAATATATATATATATATATATTGTACTGTTTATTTATATATGATACAAATATATTGGCATTTGGTAAAAGCTAAAAAAAAAAGAGTAAACTTAATTTTTTTTTTATTAGTATAATTTATTTTTTTTAAAAAACGTACAGTGAAAGTTAAAATTGTCTTTTGTATTTTTTACATAATTAAAAATAAAAGTAGAAATTGGAGAAAACAAATGACTTGCAGATTACTAATCCTCATAAAGTAAAAGAATTCAAAGAGTAAAAAGATAAGCTAAAAGAAAAATATTTTAGCTAATTAAAGATGGCAGAATTATGCTGGAAAAAATAAAGACTTTGTAATTGAAAAATGATAAAGAATATACAAGATTATGAACCTAAACGCCATGATAATAACATGCACAGAAGTCTGAAAACTTGGCCTCTAGTATAAAAGGCAGAGACCCATTTGATGAACATCTTGTTTTGTCTGTTTTTTCCTTTGGCTGGTTTTGGATTATTAAATCCAAGACCCCTTCATGATGAAATAATCCTTCATGCTGGAGTAGACTGGGGCTTCAGCTGACATCGTTAAGAAGATGGACACTAGAAAAGCTTCTGTGACTAGCCTTCATAATAGACTACAAGATCAACTAATAATCAATGGCTGGGCTCATTCTAACCCAAAAAACTATGCATAGTTATCTACTACTTTCTCGCTAAATTTACAGGTAAGCTATGACTTTATTATTCCCGATTGTGACTAAATTGTCGACAAATCTACAAAAATAAACTTATAATAGGATCCTGATATAGACTTTCTTGTTATTGTTCAAAAGACTCTTGTGTACCCAAGAACTTTAATTAATTGTGTTAATTGCTTTATTTTATTAATGTTACATGTCTGCATTAATGTGTGTTCTCTGCAGTTTATTTAATTCGCAATTTAGCTTAAACAGATTTTTAATCTGTTAGAATAAAAATATTTCTAATATCAATTTTCATTTTACGTTATTAATAATATTTATTAGTGTTTATTATTAAATTTATCATTAGTTTAGTAAAATTTAAAAATGTAATTTACCTTTGTGAATATGTTTTGAATAAGCTCCAGGAATAATAATCTTAAAAAATAATTCTCCTTATGGTATGATGTAATACCGATTCATTTAAAAAACATTTTTCGTCTTAATTTGCAATACTTTATTTGACAGATTTCAGTGGGTTCTTTTACAGAATCCTGGCATCCTGATCAAATAAATTAAAAGCTCATTTTTTCAATAGTGCAAATCATAACAATTGTAGGCCGAGTTGATCAGGAAATATAGTTATGTTTTTAGAAATAGAAATACAACTTTTTTTTAACATAACTTGATCAACTCATGCATTTATATTGTGTATAGAGGCCTAGCAAGATGGAAAACATTATAATGTATATATTGAGTGTTACGCATATTAGGATTGTCTAAATGTTGACTTGTTTTATAGATTCTATATATCTATATACACATATATTTAAAGGAACTTGAACTTGAACTCAGATGTTCAAGTTCTACCACATCCATTTACTACATCTAATATAATTGATACCCATGATCATATAATGTGAAAAAGATAAATTATCTCCAGCATATGTATTTTGTGCTAAACCAGAACTCATTAATTGGTTCAAATCACCATCTACCACACATATATACAACCAGTGATTAGTTTATATTAGAAAATCTTTAAAATTTAATGGACAAACTTCAATCTTCCCCATACTCCAACTCATGTGCTCAATTTCCTTGTTGATGCATATTATTCTTATACTCTGTTGAGGTTAAAGGCTGGTTCAGCCTGAAATACATATAATTGGGATCAAATAACCTTTTTACATGTATATTGGTCATGTGTATCAGTTATAAGAGATGAAGTGGATGAATGGGGAGAGCTTAAAACTCTGAGTTCAAGTCCTTCTAATTACATTAAGTTTAGCATAGACAATAAACATCAATTCGTATATTACATATTCAGTATGTATCCTGCCCATTCCTCTTTTGTATATTTAAATGGGTGTAATAAGGTCTTATATGTGAGAAGTCAGAGTGGCTTAATGTCAACATGGGTATGATAATAATATTGGCATCAACAATATGGCATCAATAAGGGCATTAGGCAATTTATCTTTAAAATTTCAATGATGTGGATGGCTGAATAGTTGGAGTGGTGAGAAGATTGAAGCTTATTCATGAAAGCTTGAAGATTTTCTATCTTTATATCAACTGACCAATGATTGTAGATCTGTGTGGAGATGGTGATTTGGACCAACTGGTGAATATTGGTTCAGCATGAAGTACGTATATTGGAGATCATTTATCATTTTCACATGTACGTGGTTATGTGCATCAATTATATGAGCTGAAGTGGAAGGATGTGAACTTAAAAGTCTGTGTTTAAGTCCTTCTAATTACACTAAGTTTATTAAAGATAATATGCATGTATTTGAATATTACATATTCACCCTGTATTCTGCCCACCCCTCTTATGTATATTTAAATAGACATCTTAATATATATATATATATATGTGTGTGTGTGTGTGTGTGCGCGTGCGCACGTGTGTGTGAGGGGATAGATGGTGATCTGGACCAACTTATGAACATTGGTTCAACACAAAATATGTATATTGGAGATCACTTATCTTTTTCACATTTATTTGATCATGTATATCAGTTGTGTAAAATGGAGTAGATAATTGTGGTAGAGAACTTGAAAGTCTGTGTTCATGTTTCTCTATTTATATTGTTTAGTGGAGACAATATATATGTATTTAAATATTACATATACAGCATGTATTTTTCCATCCCTTTCCTGCATATTTAGAAGGAGATATTAAAATTCTATATGTGAGGGGTGAGAAGGCCTTAACATGAACATGAGTATGACAATATAACTAGCAACAATCAGAATGTTGAGTATTTCATTCTCAAATTTTCAATGAATGGATGGCCAAAGAGTTGCAGTGGGGAAAAGACTGAAGCATGTCTATTAAAGTTTGAAGATTTGCTACCTTAATATAAACTGATTATATATGAGTGTGGAAAATAGTGATCTGGACCAATTGATGTCTGCTGGTTCTTAATAAAATATGTATATTATATATCAATTATTTTTTCCACATGTATGTGGTTATGTGTATTAGTGGTACAAGATGGAGTGTGTCAATGTGGAGAGCTTTAAAATCTGAGTTCAACTCCCATCTAATTTTTAAGCACAAATTATTATATATATATATAAATAAAAATTGATATTCTGCATCTCTTAAATCAATCAATAAAAATATATATTATAAAACATTATATTTTGATATTTCAATATAAAACTGTCGTTATAAGTAGTAATAATTATTTATGTTAATAATTTATTGAACAACGAAAAAAAAATTTTTTTTTAAAATTTATTGCAGCATTTAGTTTAGGAAAAAATAAACAAAAATATGTATTATTTCTGTTTTATGAATCATTTTAAAAACTAAAATTGCAATTAAAAGCTATTTATTTTGTGTATGGAACCAAATACTTTGCTTAAATTTTATGCCATTTTACTTAATTTATTTAACATTTATATTATTTATATATAGCAATGTTATATTTCAATGTACCTTCAACTAATGAATTTTTCCAGATTCCACCTTATTTTAATCAAATTCATTGCTTTAGCCCAATAGATATATGAATAAATAACACATTTTCAATGGCAGAAAAATGCCAATAAGTTAGAATGCTCAATCCAATAGAGACAGATGAAATCTGGACTAATTTACTAGTTGAAAATAAGTTGAGACATTTCAATAAAATACTCTACGTACAAAAGTTTTTAAACTAAATTTAACTGAATTGTATTTAGTTAGTATAAGGAATGGGTAAAAATAAATGTTAATGAAGTCGAATATTCTTTAAGAAATTTATAATGCTTAAAAATATTATAATCTATAGGAAAATTTTAAAAAGGTGCAGTTTTTGTATATAATTTTTCTCATAATGCTTTTATTGACATTTTAGTTGAAAAACAATCTGAGGTGGTCAATATGTTATAAACAAATGGCTAAATACCATATTGTTTGTTACCAAAAAAATGTCTTCTGGGTTTTTACTTTTTTCTGGTCTAGTTTTCATGCAAAGATTTTAGTATAAATAAAATATAATTTTTTGTTTACTTGCAACTTTTTTTGAATATTTGAACATACTAATTGCATAATTATTATTTAAAAAGAAAATTAATTTACATTTTAACTTTCAATTTATTCATTTATCTTTCATTTTTAGAAATTACACTTAATAAAGTTGACCATAATAAAAGAAAATAACAGGATCAATCTGTAAGAATCAGCAGGTGTTAAAAGCTTTCCAATATTGTAATTATCATTAAAAATCAGATTTTAAAACAGAACTCATGATTGATTAATCATAAATCTGTGTTCATATATTCACATTAAAAAAAAAATAAAAAAAACATTTTATTCATTTTCTGACAGAGTGCTTACACTAACTTGATTGATGACTCATATGATACATTATAAGATTTACAAATCAATTTTTAAACAACAAGTGATTTTTTAGACTATTATTTATTTGTAACAATTGTTAGGGATCACCGACTAAAATGTTGTAAACTAATAAACACTTTTAAAAAATACTCTCTTTTCCAAACACAAGATAAAGTTTTTTGGAATAATAGAATTAATCCACTTTACCTTTTTAATCTAAATATATATGTATAGGAAACTCTTAAACATTTGGAAATGAGAGCATAGGGATATTAATTAATCATTTTCAATTCCATTTGCTATGTTTTTTTATTATTGACATCTGCAATTTTTTTTACAATTTACACCACCGTCAGTATTAAATGTAATATTAAACATATATATATATATATTGTGACAGTCAGTTTTAAATGACTGCCACAAAGTTGACTGCAAGCATTAGTTGCAGTCCAAACAAATGTACGTATTATAATAAAAGGAGTGGTCTGTGCAGATATATTTTCTCTGTTGTTTACACACACACTATATTTAAAATAAATAGGATGAATGGTGATAATACGCTTATAAATAAACAAATGCGGACACCACATATAAATATGTATTTGCAAATAACCCAACAGTAAATATATTTTATTTTGATTTTATTTTATTTTAGATTCTCAAATGTTGTATTTTTTTTTTCTGTTGCTTGTTGAATATTCTTTTTGGAAAACTCAAAAACAATTTTTATGTGACAATAAGTATACAGTTTTATAATTTTTTTTACAACTTAATGATCATGACCGCAAGCAAGCCAATGACCTCTTTCTTTTATTGTATAATGTTTTTGGAAAACAAGTGTAGAAATTGTATCAGTGGTTATTTGGCTTGACACCTATTCAAAAGTATTTAATTAAATAAATGTAATTTTACTTTATTGTTTAAAGAAATCAAGGGATTGGAATTTAAATGGTCTGTGAAATTCTGAAATTAATTAAAAGATAGCTAAAATTAAATCCATTGTTTGGACTTGTTTAATTAAAAACAGAAATGTAAAAGCAATAACTTGTGGAGGGGATGAGAGAATATACCCTGTAATGGGGGGATGTATAAAGGCTGGTCAGGTGAAATTTAATTAGTTAGCTGGGTTACATTGGTTGATACTTGCACGGGCACTCTTACCCGTTCGCTTTGAGTTAGCTGCATTATATTCGTTGATACTCACATGGGCACTTTTACCCGTTAGCAGTATAGTTTCCGGAGTATACAGACGGAAAAAAAAAAGAATTATGAGTGTAAAAACTATTTATTTGGAATGCTGAACAAGAGGAAGAGTGGTTTATAGTCTAATGTATTTTAAAAGAAAATGGAATCAAGATTTATTCGTGATACCGCAATGGACATGGAGTAGAAAACCAAGTTCGGTCCATTCGCACAGCTCGAAGTCCTACATAGCCATCCAGTGATATGACTTTCCATTTCTGAAAGTGTAGCTGCTATGGACAATTTGCCAACCTCCATATAGGCCCTGTGAAGTAATCACCTGCACAGCAGATATATATTGCCCTCAAAATCATAGCCCAGAGAAGAACGAAGACTTCGGGAAGTATTATTTATGTTTTTATATTTTTTTTATGTCTTATTATGAGTAATTCATCATTTGACTTATATTGCTATTATTAAATGAGCCAATGAATTGTGTAATTCAGTCATAGATATTTTGTTTGTAATTTTAACGTAAAGCTACACGTAATTCATTGGAGTATCTAAATAAGTTATAAAAGAATCGATAAAGTAAATATGAAATATTTCAAAATTGTTAAATAGAAATAATTGGGTGATTTGGTCATTGGATGTATGTGTTTCGCTTTGAAATAATAGAAAATTTATTCCATCCGCTAAGTGCAGGATTGTTTGTGTAAGAGATAAATGTATGTAAGACAGTGTTCCAAATAAGTATTATTGTCCGCTACGGGCAGGACTCATATTATGGAACTTTTAAGATTAAAATTGTAGTTTAGCATGAGTTTGTTTCCCGAGTAAATTTATTCCATCCGCTAAGTGCAGGATTGTTTTCATAAGGAATAAAAGTGGGTACGAAAGTGTTCCAAATAATTATTATTGTCCACCACATGCTGGACTCAGATTATGGAACAGTTAAGATTTTAATATCATTAACTCATGGCTAACTCATTTTTTTTTTATTATTATGAAACACGTATATACCATGGCCAATACACATTGTTTTATAAGAAATTTTGTTTTGAGTTTAAAGTGTAAGCAGGGGAGAATTTCAGACCATTCCTTTCCCATTCATGAAACTTTAAAATTTATTATATGCTTGAATTTTGATTACTATCGTTTATGTGTGTGTTTATTATTTTGTAAATATTTATATAATCATAGAGGGCTTAATAAATTTAATATCTAAATTTAAAGTACAGAGTTGTGCTGTGCATTTGATAATGATATTATTGTTTGACCTTTTCTGTTAACGAAGCAACAAACCACCATCCCGAGATCATGAGTTGATTGAGCTAGTCAGGGATTAAACTTACCGGGATCAGGAATCAGTTGTTAGGCATTCACTTTCTATTGATTTTTCATAAGAAATTATAGCTCTTACTTATTACATGATCATATTCCTTGGGCAGGGGAGCAATCTCTTTTTAAGATGGCGTCATAAAGGTTGCAGTAAACGAACCTTTCAAAGGTATGATTATAGTAATGTATATTTTGGATGCCTTTGAATATTTCTTAATTGCTGCTCTATCTCAGAAAATGCATGTCATGCTCAATGCAGTTTAGAGGGAGTCAGCGACCATTACAATATATATATAATGAGTAATTTATTTATATAGCACTATGTTTTAATCTGTAATAATTCTTAGGGATCACCCATTACACGTGCGCTGTAAACTAATAAATACTTTTGAGAAATATTCTCCTTTTCAAACACAAGATAAAATCTATCTTTTCAAAAGACTTTATCTTTTTTTTTCCATATGACAAAGCATTGACCGGGAAGCAAACCCAGGTCTGCTGCTTGGAAGGCAGATATGCTAGCTGCTAAGCCACTAATGCTTGTATTTAGAAGAGTTTATTAGTTTATAGCGCAAGTGTAATCAGTGATCCCTAATGACTGGTACAGATTCAAACATAGCACTATATAAATAAATTACTCATTATATATATGTTTAATATTATTCATTTATAAAATTAAATTAAAAAGATAAGAAATCCAACTTATTGAGTTTTAATATATATATATAAATTATACTGTAATAAAGATGACCATTTTTAAAAACTTACCAGTGGAAGAAAATAAAATATCAATTTGTTAATATAATTCAATGAAATTGTTTTAATTTAAATGTATAAACTTTATTGGACTCAAGTTTCCAAACCGTTGTATTTAAAAAATATTTTTTACAATAGTATATTTATTAATGCTCAATGAATTATCTAAGATTTAAGGTGTGATTTAATTTAATAGAATAGCAAGCAGGTCAAACTACCTACTATAATGAACAAATGTTATCATTTCGTTATTTTTTACCTGGAAATATTAATTTCGTTTACAATTGCCAATGTCATGAGTATTTATTTGATTGCCAAATAGGTTAAATGAAAAAAATATGTTTAATAGCAATAGCTTTCAGAATTATTAATGAAAAGCAAAGCATCATTTTGTTAAAAAGTTGACAAGATCAAAAGTCGAGAAAATCTGCAGTCACGTTAAATAAATCAATATTGAATGTAAACTCTGTTTCATGCCAATATATTACATAATATGACAGTCGTTTTTTATTACATTATAAGTTTCTCGTTAGTTTTAATCTTAATTAACATATCAATTTATGATAATTAAAGTACATTAATAGTGAAAAATCTATAATAAAAACTGTAATCTAGAAATTGACTAAAGAAAAAAAAACTCTCAACTAGAAACCAACAAAAAAAAAGAAATAAAATGTTATAGTTAAGTATTCTGTGGTTGATGTGCACACATTTTTATTTATAAATATTATTTTAAAAGGAACTGAATAATTAAAATTATTGAATAATTTCTTTGTTTGTTGAAGAGATTTTTTTACTTGATTAGGGCAGTATGGGAACATTCTAATTGTAAAAAAAAAGTGGGAAGAGTTAATAATGTTTTCCACTTTATTGTGAAATATTTTTAGGGTTTAATTATTATAAGAGAAAATCTCATGTAGATTATATAAGTCGTTAAGAAAAATCAGAAGCTGATAACATTTATATGTCTTATATAAAATTATTTGTGTGTTGAATGGATAGGAGTGATTGTATGATAACTTTAAGGTTCTTCATGTTATCATTTTTTTATTTTTACTTTTTTATTAGTTAATTTATTTAAATAAAAAATGTGATTTCTGAAATTATTTTTCTTGATGTCTCTATTTTTCAAACCATATGTTCTTTTCATAGACATTTTATGTGACTGATTTCATCATAGTGTTGTGTTCTAAAAGATATGTGCATTATGTCATGAGATTACTTAATAATATAGAAAATTAAATGTGTAGCTTCTCTTTTTCACAGTCCCTATGGTCTTTGTAATCCAAAAGATAATTTGAGCATAATAGTATTTGCAATATATATGTGTTGGTATAAGTGTGTGTGGATATTCTGATGGTTCTCTGAAATTATTTAGATGGTGCTGAGATAATAAAAAACACATTTAATATCTACATACTTCACTTTACTTTATAGATTTGATAATTATTTTATGAATGCCCATTCTCAAAGTATCAAATAGTCTAAAACATTAATAATGATGAGCTTCGGTACAGTGTTACCAGAATTTTTGATATAGTATCACTTTTATATTTATTTTTATGACTTATATATGCATGTTCAGATTAAGTTACAACAGGTGATTGTTGACTCTTAATAAATTGCTGGTGATGCTATATTTATAACTTAGATGTTACTTATAGTTCAAATTTTTTTACAATTAGTATTTTTAAAGTATGCATATTTATAATACTATTTTCAAAATGTGCACTTATGTAAAATACAAAGTTTAGATTACTAGAAAAAATAATTATTTATTTCTAAAAATCAAAGTTAATATTACATATAGTGAGTAGACTGTTTACAAATTAATTTTATCTAGTGATTAATTTATGTTTCAATAGTATACTTTATTGTCAACAAAACTTACAAGATGTTTACATATTTATGCTTTGGTTACAATGACATGATGATTTTTATAGATCTGATTTGACTGAAATTTTTATTGCTAATTACATAGGTATAAAAGTGTTGAATAGGGGTTTACATCAGTTAACTTATTCAATTACATTGTATTATTACTATTTATAATAATATTAAATCGTGCTTTCACACTTCCAACATAAAGCTATAACAACAAATTGAAAACTAAATTAAATGGCTGAGCACTTTCAAGAAGATGTACTTCTCATATTCATAGCCAGTATTTTATGTTTCAAAGGTAAACTTTATTGAGATACAAAAAGAATTTCATAAGTTACATTTGAAAACATCAGGTCTTAGGTACAACTTGACTCATAATATTACATATATAATAAAGGTTTGCAATCTTGATTGTGATAGAAAAAAAAACATGATTTACATTAATTAAAGAAAAAATAATTATTATATAATAAGATACATATGTCAAATTAGGTTAACATAGAATTTTTAAATGTGATATTGAGAAAAATATGTGGGAATGCATGATAGTACAATTGAAAACATATGGAAAAAGGATTGAAGTTAGTGTTAGATTGACATATGGTGCCATAAAAATTGGGTTCCTTTGTAGAGAGTACTATAATTTCAAGCTAAGTTTTATTGTTTTATTTGTTGCATAAGTTCCATGCAAAAAATAAATGGAGAAATACTAGTCAGAATGAAATGCATCTTGGGAAAACACAAAAAAATATTGGTTAAGCAGGAATTGCATCCTTGGAGAATGAAATAAACCCTGATAAGCATGAATTGTATCCTGGGAAAATACTAATTTAGCAAGAATTGTATCTTGAAAAAATGGATAAACAGTTGTGAGCATAAATTGCATCTTGAGAAAATGAAAAAAATACTAGTCAGCAACAGATGCATTCTGGAAATATGAAAAATATCTCATCATGGAAAAACACTAGTTAGTGGCATTTAATCCTGGGAAATGGAAAAAAATCCAAATTAGAATAAATTGTCTTTTGGGAAAATGGAAAATACCCTTGTTTGCATGACTTGCACCTTGAGAAAATGTAAAATACTAGTTGGCATAAATTGCATCTTGGGAAAATTGAAAAACAATGGTCAACATGAATTACATCTGGAGAAAATGAAAAAAAAAACACTAGACAGCATTGATTGCATCTTGGAAAATATAAAAACACTAGTTTAGCATGGATTCTTCCTTGGAAAAATGCTAATCAGCATGATTTGCATATTGGGAAAGTGGAAAAATCCCAATTATTATGAGATGCATCCTTTAATAATGATGGTATTGAAAAAATTATTTGAGTTGAAACTTGAGAACTTGCAACTGCTATATAGAAGAAAAAAACTAAGATTTGCTGTGGGATTATAATTATACAATTTTTAAACAATGCTGCCATCTTTATTTCATTTCATAAGTTGGTCAAAAATAAATGTGATTAAATTTTTTTTATATGGACACATGGAAATTTTTTTTAAAAAGTATGCTATGTAATTAAGTTTTATTCTATCTTTGATAAGGTATAAAAATTACCTTTAATAAAGATGGTATTGAGCAAACTTTTAGGATTTGAAACAGGAACTGTTGAAAGAACATGGTAACAGGACTAAGATTTACTGTTGTACTCTAATAATTAATTTATATATGTAAAGAAATAAACTGACATTTGCTGTTGAATGACTGCTTTTACCATTTCAGTGATCTTTGAAAATGAAATCTTCATTAGAAAGTGGTAAGTAAAATTTTTTGAATTATTAAGATTTTTAATAGAAAACTGAAACAAAAATTATTATCTTTTATTTAAAAAAACGTATAATCAAATAATAAACGTTTCAAGGTAAAAATGAAATCCTTCCTAAAATAAAAATAATAAATTACAAAAGTACTAACATTTTTTAATCATGATCGTTAAAAATAATATATGATCATTAATTTCACTATTTTTAATATTTAAAAAAATGTCAATTCATTTTATTTTAAAAAATAAAACAATTATTTTTGTGAAATATTTTGTGATGAGATCAATAATAGATGTTAAAAAATGATAGTTTGAAAATTAGTGTATTTGTGATTGTGAATTTGGAACTGGGAAAAAATGTATGGAAATTAAAAGAAATATATATATATATCTTTAAAATTAGTCAACGTTTAGACAATACCAATAATATATACAAATGACTTACCTAATAAAAGATTAAATGTATATTTATTTGCCAACACATTTTACAACTAAATAACTAAATTATTAAATATACCAAGAAGCTAAAACTTATAATAAAGAATGTATATAAAGAAAAAGTTTGATGTCTGTCCATAAACAATAATATAAAACACAAAGAATTATATAATTTAACAATAAATTGTTAACCATTTAATGTTTAAACAAATCACAATAAAAGTTATAAAAATTAGAGGTACTAGTTAATTAACCATTGTACATCACTTGGTGGTATTGTTACTCTGCAAAAACAGAGAATTATGCTATTTGCGTGACCAAACCTATGGCTAATACAACACTACTATCAAAATAACCATTTATGATCCATGTGATAGCATTGTTCTCTATGAATATGTACAGAAATAGTATGCCCAGCTTTGTGTGGCAATG
>JAQFVV010012433.1:7494859-7563291 GCA_028023455.1 Epiperipatus broadwayi
TAAAGGGTAAAACGACTTCTGATTTGATTGATTTAGCACAGTATCAAACTGGCAGAATCTGAATATTCCATGGATTAGGTGAGTAATAAATCATTAGATTATTATTGTTATTTAATGATTTTTTTTTAGGGAAGGATAGCAATTTTTAATTATGTTAAATATACTTTCTGTTTAAAATCTTTTCCTACTACATTACATACAAATATGTCTACATATTAGTTATCTTTTCTCAACCTCCAGTTACTAAATAATTATATCAGCTCTGATGCTGCATTTTTTTCCTTTTCATTTAATCCATTTCAATAAAAGCTGTTCAATAATTTTACTTCATACTTTTTTAAGTTTTTTTTAAATATTATTTTTTATTTCTCATAAACTTATCAGGATTATTTTTCAAAAGTATATATATATTCTACATATTAATGTTCTATATTTTTTTTTATTACCGGATAATTCATAATCTACATTAATTTCTCATTTTCCCACTCCTTTATTTAGTTTTGGTATTCAAAGTTTCTATTCTGGATCAGATAACAATAAGTTTACCCTAGTGTTATACTTCTTTTAATGGTAATCACGTTTTTAATCTTATATAACTCTATTCTTTACTCATATTCGTACTTCCATGGATTTACTACCCCACAACACACTCTTTCATAGCCATCTTATTTATTCTCTTTTCTTTAATTTACATTTAAGAGCCTATAAAGTATTCTATACATATATCTACACTACATTTTATATAAATATGTAAAAATAAATTCTTTATTAACTTTACATATCATAAAATTTTTCTATCCTATTCGCACAACAAACTAAAGACTACTTTAGTAATTTCTTTTGTATAAAATATTGCAGTCCTTCAAAAAATTTTAATATGGCTTTTAATTATCCTCAATAAATAAATAAACAACATTCATTTTTTCCTAGAAGACCCTTATTTGCTAACTACTAACTAATGTACATTTTTGTAGCAAATTATTTTTTCTCATACAATCGCAGCCGCCTTGCAAGCAAGTAGTTGGTTGCAGACGGTTTTGGTTTCGCCTCCCGGACGATGCTATGACATATGAAAAAATAGTGCTTAATAAATCCCGATCCAGCCCTGACCTATTCTATATTCCCAAACTAGTTTCTACATCAGGACTTTTATTAATGACAACTTTTGAAACTGAGCGCAGGGCACTTAAACGTTTTATCTACTGTATTAATAATTTTATTTATAATTTCTTACTCTCCTGACAAGTTAAATCAACTCATTTGCATAAGTTCAAATAGGTGTCCCACTTCACATTTTTTAAATCAGAAATGTTACAAAATTTATCATTTTTATTCTTTTTTTTGCTCTATTGTCTAAAATCTAGTTCTTAACTTCATATGTTTCTTTTTTTTAATTTTGACAAAGTACTTAAATGTCTATAGACTTCGACTGCTCGAAGGAAAATATTTTCATTTTCATTTTTCATCTTACATTTATATTAGATTATTTCCCGACTGAATAAAATTTGCTTTTTTTTTTATATTTATGCACACTTCTTGAAAAAAAAACATTTTCATATTTATTATATAGGGTATATGAGCACAGACTTTCATGCGAACCACCACTCTCCACACTATCTCATAACACTGATACACTTGAACTCATATATGTTGAAAAGATAAATAATCACCAATATGCGTATTTCATGCTAAACCAGCAATCATCAATTGGTCCAGATTACCATCTCTACACATATATGCTATAAGTGCTCAGA
Organism: Epiperipatus broadwayi; assembly: GCA_028023455.1. Lineage (NCBI taxonomy): Eukaryota > Metazoa > Onychophora > Udeonychophora > Euonychophora > Peripatidae > Epiperipatus > Epiperipatus broadwayi. Next base: position 7,496,614 of record JAQFVV010012433.1, read on the forward strand.
TATATATTAAAATAGCTAATCTTCACACTTTTTTAAGCCTGTCCATTAAAGTGTGAGGATTGACTATCTTAATATATATCTGAGCACTTTATAGCATATATGTGTAGAGATGGTAATTTGGAACAACTGATGATTGCTGGTTTAGCATGAAATATGTATATTGGTAATTATTTATCTTTTCAACATATATGTGTTCAAGTGTATCAGTGTTATGAGATAGTGGGGAGAGTGGTGGGTCGTGTGAAAGTCTGTGCTCATATACCCTATATATTACATATATAGACACAGGTATATAATAAGCCTGTGTGTTTCAGTTATTTCATATTTATTGCAATATTTGCAAAAAAAAAAAAAAAGCTATATCACTATAAAAACGAAAGCAGCTAAAATAATATTCTCCTGGTTTTACTCTATCTCAATTTCCGATATCTTAGAAGCAAAATAAATAATAAAAATGGCAATACACATTTATGATGTTGTCTAATTTCACATGTATCTCTATTTCTAAATATTTCAAATGATATCTGCAAAAATAATATCATTGTAAAAATAAACTTAATTCATTATTAAAAATCGAAAAATATAAAAAAAATGAAAATATAGAGGATTTGAACTCAGATGTTCAAGCACTCTTCAACTATCCATACTATCTCATACCACTGATACACATGATGACATACATGTACAAAAGATAAATAACCATCAATATTGGAATTTCATGCTGAAGCAGTCAATCCTAATTAACGATTGATCTTCATGGTCCTTCATACTCACCAAATTACTAACCCATGTTTGAACCTTATGTTTCATTCCATTCTTATATTCATCTATATTTATTTTATGTATATGTTTGAGATGTGCACCTAAAAAGTTATAAAATTTAGCTTTTAATATTTTTATTATTAGTTATTATTAATTCGTTTTATTAAAATCAAAATATATTAGGTGCAGCTCATGTATATATATATATTAACGGGATGGGGTAGGTGAGAAGTTGAAGTAAGTAGAATTGATATTGAACTGGGATGATGGAAACATCAGCACTCGCAGTCCATTTAATGAAATACAAATATCAATAATTTAAAAAATTATCTATAAGTAAATATTTAAAGATATAAGAGTATGAGATTAGAGAATCTCTGAGAGATCAGTGAGAGCATTGTGAGATCAGCCAACTAACTCAAAACAGCAACTAAAACATAATTTTTTATCAACCAGCATTATAAAGTAATTATAAGTAATAGGAAATACTCAAGAGAAATAACCATCCATCATCATCATTGATGGGAATAAAATAAATCAGTACAATAAATCAACAGTCAACCTTGTGACTGGATTGGAAATGGGTCTTCTGTAGACCAGGCTAACTATTGAGCCTTTGCCAGCTTGGGCAATTATTTAAACATAACTTGGATGCACCAGCTTAGTGCCCATCCATCAAAATACACAATAATTAAAAATCTAAACAATAATGCTGGGACATTTAAAACATGCTGATCATCATCAATGCTCAGGCCACTTGTACTGGCCAACTATAAACTTAAATTTTTAATAAGACTAAAGTAAAATAAAAAATAATAGTGCATGGGCTTTAAAGAGTATCCTCTTTTGTGCCAACCAGGATGATGATTGATCATCTCTGGATGCCCCAAAGCACTAAGTACACATCCCCATTTATCCATGTCTGAATCTAGCTCAGAGAACACAAGCTCTATTACTGTATGTGAACAAGAGATGATGGAATACAATTTTAACAATTAAATATAAGTTTATTAATAACAAAAAAAATTAAAAATGAAATTAAGTCTATTTTTATTAAAAAGTTATACAATAATAAATAATGATTAAGGTCTTATAAGGGTTCTGATTTTGAAAGATACACAATAATAAAGTCATCCCTCTGTAATTTACAAGATTACTACAAAATTCAAGTTACATTAATTGCATTATTTCTTAATGGGTATCTATAAACGCATACATATATCCATACACAGATATGCATTTTATAATATATGATGAAGACATTTCAATTAAACATAAAATAATTATTACATTAGTGATTTACATAATTACTATTCAAAATTTAAGTTGTTACAATGATTTATATATATATGCACACAGATGCACGATTTATAATATACAATGAATATTCAATAAAAATTGACATAAACAAAAAATGATTATAATTTTACATATATGAGTGTGCGTGTATATACGCACACTGATGTTTACATCACATTTTAACTTGTTACAGAAATAATATATTTTCATTATTAAATTCTTTGGAAAATATGCACAAATTTCATACATATATGTGTGTGTATAAACAAAATATAGATATAATTTAAAATTAGTTTCAATTTATAAGTTCTCAAAAGTATAGTCAATTTTTGACAGGTATTTGTTGATTAATTATCAACGTTTTTAAATTAAATTATTGAATCATCGATTCTTTACTTTTTTTTTTAATATAAATTTTTCAAAATAATGTCCAAAGGATTATTGTTCAAAAATGCCTCTTTTGCCTTTAATGATCAATGAATTATTCTTGACTCTTAATTATAATTCAAGCAAAATTACTTTATATTCTTTTAAAATATATAAATTTTTAACCGACTTTAAAATAATATTGTTCTATATATGTCTTTTTAAATGAATTCTTTTAAAACAACTCACCAGCTATATATATGTTTAAGTGTGTTTCTCTGCATACATCTGATGCATGTAATTAATTCTTCCACAAGCTGGAAGATTTTTCTTGGTGAGTTTGGTTTTTAGTGACTGCCATAATCAGGAAAAATGTATAATCTATGTATAATGTTGGTCCATAGTTGGTCTCCCTCTATCTAGGGCTACTGCAGGCAAGCAGCTGTCTTGGTTTGGTAAATTTCAGACTATGAATCTCAGCATAAAAAGTGGGTCATTTTTTTCACATAAATTCAAACTCCTGCTAAGGAAAATAGTCTACTATCTTGCCTTCAGCTATATAAGTTTATGGTAACTGGACTGCCAACTCTGCTACAGCCAACAACATACTGCTCTCTTCAAAATCATTATCCAAACTTTGCAGTTGGCCTAGTTGGTCACTGCTTAAAATATTAAAAACTCTTCTGACCAACTCTTACAAAACTGCAAGCAGAACTGTTCTTTTCAAAATCACTATCCAGACTGGAGCTAATTTGTTATCAGCCCTTTTATAGAATCATCTAAGGTGATAACAGCAGCTTGATTAAAAACAGTTTTTATTTTTATCTCACTAATCCCTTTGAAAACATATACATGTTTTTACTTAGGGGATTTCTAATAGATAAAAATTTTGTTTAATTAATTAAAATTTCAAAAATACAATAGGGTGTTTTTAAATTTCAAAATCAGAGTAATAATTAATAATAATGCAATATTTATATTTATTCAGACCTTTTTAAAATATTAATTTCATAATGAAATTTTACTTTCAACCCAGAGTTATTTAACCCTTTAATTATTATTATTTTATTTTAGGAAATATAAAAAAATATCTACAAAAATTTATTCTGTGTGTATTTTTACTTTTCCTTTCAACTTTATATATATATGCACTCTCACTACATTAGTGTGTGTATGTAATCCAACTGGTTACATTGCCCTGGTCTGAGGGAAAAGGAAAATAGAAATGAAACACCTTTCTAACAAAATTTTACATAATTTACATGTATAATTAAAACAAAATTCATACCTAAAACTATGTACTCATCAATTTTTTAGAGATCTGACAGACATCTGACAGTTAACTGAATGAATAGTGATTTGCAATTATGAGACAGACAAAGAATTCAATCACCAGACTGTAAGTACACAAGGCACTATGAACACCAAGAGTGCTACCTCAAATGAGACACTATACACTACTACAACCCATTATAAAGATAATGGAAAATTATTGCAAAGCCCTCTTCTATGGAGGGACTGGAAAATACAAAACTATGCCCTGCTTCTTTTGGGTCTTATGGGCTGGGAAATACAAGCTATGCCTTGCTCCTTTTTTTTGGAGACTTAGAGGCTGGAATCATGGCAGGACTATGTTAACTGCCCTATCACAAACAATATGAAATACAAAAAATAGGTTGGAGCAAATAGTGGAGATACAACACCCTCAGAGTTGCATGAAAACATTGCATCCTCAAGCCAATGACAAAAATCTCCATCCATCATCAAAACTAAAAATACAGCTAAACAAACTTCAACAATCAAACACCAAATCCAATCTCCAAAATCATCGATTTTCTATTTAACTCTAAACATGAACCTCTCCAAACATACATGAAAATTACTATTTTATAATCATCATCAATACTCTTGTCACATATTTCACAGTAATTTTTAAAATTAATTCTGCATAAAATGCATATTTTTTTCTTTCTCAGTCATGGTTTGAGATCAAGTTAATAATTTTGAAGTGATGATCACCAGTATGTGATCATCATCACTGTATATTGGGCAGCCATCTATAATGATTGCCACAGTACATGATCATCATCAGCCCTCAATTAGGTAGCCATTTGTAATGGGATGGGGTGGTATAGGAAAAATGAAGGAAAAGATTTGAACTGGGTGAGGGCAAAATCATCATCAACCCAAGTCAATACAAACTCAATAATTTACAGAGTATAATAAGTAATATATATTTATGAGCATGAGATTAGAGAATCTCTGAGAACATTGAGAGATCATCCAGATAACTCAGAAGATCAACTATGATTAACTATCAACTAGCATTATTATTTTAAAAAAAATAAGTCCAAGTAAATACTTGAGAGAAATAATCATCCATCACCATCATTGATGGAAATAAACAAATTAGTACAATAAATCAACAGTCCATCTTGTAGCTGGATTTGAACAATAAAAAATATAAATCAGCAGTCAACCTTGTGACTGGATTTAAAATGAGTCTTCTTAAGACCAGGCTAACTATTGAGCCTTTGCCAGCTTGGGCACTTATTTAAACATAACTTGGATACACCAGCTTAGTGCCTATCCACTAGAATACATAATAATCAAAAATCAAAACCAAAAAGGTTGGGACATTTAAAACATGCTGATCATCATCAATGCTCTGGCCACTTGTACTAGCCAATTATACACTTAACTCCTAATAAGGCTAAACTAAAATAAAGGGTAATAGTGCATGGGCTTTAAAGAGTATTCTCTTTTGCACCTACCAGGATGATGATTGATCATCTCTGGATACCCCAAAGTACTAAGTACACATCCCCATTTATCCATGCATGAATCTAGCCCAGAGAACACAATCTCTATTACTGTATGTGAACAAGAGATGATGGAAATAAGTTTAACAATTAAATATAAGTTTATTAATAACAAAAAAAAAATAAAAAATTGAAATTAAGGTCTATGTGGCTTTACATATAAATTAAGTCTTATACAATAAAAAAAATGATTATAGTCTTATAAGGGTTATGATTTTGAAAGATACACAATAATAAAGTCATCCCTCTGTAATTTACAAGATTACTACAAAATTCAAGTTATTACATTATTTCTTAATGGGTATCTATAAACGCATACATATATTCATACATAGATGTGCATTTTATAATATGTGATGAAGACATTTCAATTAAACAAAATAATTATTACATTAGTGATTTACATAATTGCTATTCAAAATTAAAATTGTTACAATGATTTACAAATATGTGCGCACAGACACGCGATTTATAATATATAATGAATATTCAATAAATGAATTGACATTTAATAAAAAAATATATTAAAATTTTACATATATGAGTGTGCGTTTACATACACACACTGACGTTTACATTACATTTTAGCTTAACAGAAATAATATATTTTCATTATTAAATTCTTTGGAAAATATGCACAAATTTTATACATATATGTGTGCATATAAACAAAATATAGATATAATTTAAAATTAGTTTCAATTTATAAGTTCTCAAAAATATAGTCAATTTTTGACAGGTATTTGTTGATTAATTATCAACATTTTTCAATTAAATTATTGAATCATCCATTTTTTATTTTTTAATATAAATTTTTCAAAATAATGTCCAAAAGATTATTGTTCAAAAATGCCTCTTTTGCCTTTAATGATCAATGAATTATTATTGACTCTTAATTAAAATTCAAGAAAAATTACTTTATATTCTTTTAAAATATATAAATTTTTAACTGACTTTAAAATAATATTGTTCTATATATGTCTTTTTAAATGAATTCTTTTAAAATAACTCACCAGCTATATATACATTTAAGTGTGTTTCTCTGCATACATCTGACACAAGTAATTAATTCTTCCACAAGCTGGAAGATTCTTCTTGGTGAGTTTGGTTTTTAGTGACTGCCATAATCAGGAAAAATGTATAATCTATGTATAATGTTGGTCCATAGTTGGTCTCCCTCTATCTAGGGCTACTGCAGGCAAGCAGCTGTCTTGGTTTGGTAAATTTCAGACTATGAATCTCAGCATAAAAAGTGGGTCATTTTTTTCACATAAATTCAAACTCCTGCTAAAGAAAACAGTCTACTATCTTGCCTTCAGCTATATCAGTTTATGGTAACTGGACTGCCAACTCTCTGCAACAGCCAACAACATACTGCTTTCTTCAAAATCATTATCCAAACTTTGCAGTTGGCCTAGTTGATCACTGCTTAAAATATTAAAAACTCTTCTGACCAACTCTTACAAAACTGCAAACAGAACTGTTCTTTTCAAAATCACTATCCAGACTGGAGCTAATTTGTTATCAGCTCTTTTATAGACTCATCTAAGGTGATAACAGCAGCTTGATTAAAAACAGTTTTTATTTTTATCTCAGTAATCCCTTTGAAAACATATACATGTTACTTAGGGGATTTCTAATAGATAAAAAATTTTTTAATTAATTAAAATTTCAAAAATACAATAGTGTGTTTTTAAATTTCAAAATCAGAGTAATAATTAATAATAATGCAGTATTTATATTTAATCAGACCTTTTTAAAATATTAATTTCATAATGAAATTTTACTTTAAACCTAGAGTTATTTAACCCTTTAATTATTATTATTTTATTTTATGAAATATAAAAAAATATCTACAAAAATTTATTCTGTGTTTATTTTTAGTTTTCCTTTCAACTTTATATATTATATACATATATTTATGCACACTCACTACATTAGTGTGTGTATGTAATCCAACTGGTTACAATATATATATATATATATATATATATATATATATATATTGTATATATATATATAATGGGAGCAATTACTAACACCATATTAATTTTACAAATTTTTTTTTTAAGTTTGTAAAAAACTAATTTTTAATTTTTAATTCTTTTAAAAACTACTTTTCTTTTAAAAATACAAGATGAAGTATGCAACTGTTAATTGTCCAAAAATAATTAAAAGGGTGGAAATTTTATATTGTCTAATTTTGGGAAAGAATGTTTAATTAAAATGTACTAAAAGTAAAAAGGGAAATCAAATTAAGAATTTATACTTTTCCAATTAACATTTTATCAAATCCATTTCTAATCTGGAAATAGATTTGAATATATTTCTGGACAAATTATCTAACGGTTGCATCTCCAAAACAAGAGGTGAACAAAATGAAATTAAAAATAAATAAATAAAAGTATTCCTCAAATACCTAAGAGCAGAATATAATGGGCTGATTTTTGACTGCAAAGGAGAACTAGTTTGTAGAAAAGCTGTTGCCAAAAAGGACTTCAGGCTTTTTTTTTTCAAAATGTTCAATGAGGAGTAAACTTATCACTTTTTTCACCTTTGCTGATCATTCTCTGGCCGCTAAATAATCATCTTGCTGGTCCCCCAAATCTGATGGAAAGTATGATCTAAGAATAGAGGAATGCCTAATGGAAGATTGCTATCACATTGGAAATTATTTCAATCCTGTTAATTTTGCTATGCTGGAGCTGAACTGTCAAAATAGACTCTTTAATATAGCAAGATAATTAACATAAGAACCACCTATAAAATTTACATCTAATTTCTTCAAACTAATCTCAATCTCAGCTATCTGGATTTCATTTTCAAATTGTTAAATTAAATGTTTTTAGTAACTGTTAATGTAAATTTGTTCTCATACAAATAATGTTTCTTTTCTATGTAAAGTCTTTCATATGCTTTTATTTCTTTAATCTTGGTGGGGTTCCTTTCTTAATTTTAAACTACATGTTATTTTATTATTTTTAAGTTTCCAATCTAAACAATCTTGTGAGCCTAATATATAAAGTTATTTTTTCCTATCTACTTAGACCTCCATAGATTGAGGTTATTAACCCACCCACCCCATCTTTAGCTAGATCTAAATACACTCTTAATTAATACACTTGCCAGATTGTTTTTCCAAGTTAACCTATTTTCATGTTTCTCTGTATATTAAAAAAAAAAAGGTATTAGTTCTGTAACTCCATTTAGAATAAAGATATTCTTCCCAGGGCAATTTTTAATTTTATTCATTTAAAAGTTAATACTATCCAATAATTTTCTATGTTGCTATAATTCTGAAAAAGTGATTTCTTATTTTTATTTTATTTTATTTTTATTTGTTTGACTATGTTATACTTATAATATTTCAAAGACTTGATTATTCTCAAGTTATAAAATTCATGAGGGTGAAATTTTAGTCTGTTAAATAGCAAGGAAAGGAAGGGGGGTAAATTTTAAAAATCTATTTTGTATTAATTAAATTTTTCCATATATATTACATAGCATAGCGTTAATTGCCTAAATTATAGCATTCGAGTGAGGTTCATGTGTATTAAAAAATAGAAACTTCCAGTTTAGGTCATTAAAGACAGTGTTATGTTGCATTGCTGATATAAGGCTTTGTTTATTAAATATTACATGCTTCTAGCTTGGAGGGTTGCGATGAGTTCAGACCCATAGACTTTCTTCATGCCTTATCCTGCAGGCAGTTGACCTTTTGGGAATCATTTTTGTATAACAGGCCTCTCATGTTAGTTATACCAGAGCATTCTGGGTATCACACCAAGCTTAATTAAACTTATCTAAGCAGTACCCTAGAAAAGGGACTCTTAACCACTTCATTTTCTTCATTGGAAGCATGACATCACCCTGGATTCTTCTGCATTTATATCAGCTCCTCTGCTCTTTCATTATTATTAATTGATTTATTTAATGACCTCATTTAGATGCTGTTGTAAACATAAAATTGTGCTTTGCTCATGTATATATATATATATATTTCCAATAATAGTGATTAGCTTAATTAATAATGTTGTTTTCTTCTTATTTTAAAAATCCCACCATCAAATTTTTTTCCATTTAAGAGTATACACATTTTACAAAAACAAAGAGTTTTTTTTTTTAAATCTGAATTTAAAAAAATAGTTAAAAGTATTTTGTTCACTAAGCAAATAAATTTGAGTTAAATGTATGTTGTTTGATTAAATAGTCACAAATACTATCCGTAATCAGTAAACCATTTTTAAAATGTATTTTATTTATATTTCACGACCGAAATGGCATGAAAATAATTATGTAATCTGTATAATTATTCTTAGAATACTCCATAAATGTGTAGATTAATCATCACCTTTCAAAACCACCACTAAAGTGTTAATTCAAATATTTTATAAGTCGTTTTGTAATCAAATGATTGGCGCCTTAATCTCACCCACGAAACATACCTATTTAGGTATAATCTGTCGTTTATTCATAAGAGTATATGAATCATGATAGTGTGATCAATTTCCAATAAATATATAATTATTTTATGGTTTCATTAAATGTTTTATTAATTATTTTATTATTCAAGCCAACTTATGTATTTCGAATTATCTTCTCTACACTTCCATACATTCCAACATATGTGTGCGTTCTTTTGTTTAAGTATGTCTCATTGTTCCTTTCACTTTTCTAGTGGGCTGGACTTAAGATTTAATTTTCATGTGCCATCACTATTATGTTATTAATTAGATGTTCAATCTGGGGTTTGTAGAATGGCTTCAAATCTAGGTTGATCCCTGATCTAAATCTCGGGCTTGACATGGTTTGAAGTATGTTTCATTGAGTTCCAACTCATGTTAGATGGATCAACATATTTTGGCCAGTACAATGCTAAACCAACACTCATCAGTTGGGTCACAGGTTTCAATCTATTCCAACCTCCAACTTTTCAGCCATCCATATCATTGAAAATCTGATGGAAAGCCAAAATCCCAAACTGAAGCCAATATTATTGTCATGCCCATGTTGACCACAAGTCACTCTTACCCTCATGTATAGGACCTTATCTATTTAAATACATAGAAGAGGAAGGGTCAGGATGCTGTAGGCACTCTTCACATACAATTAGGCTCCAGGTATGTGAAGAGTGTCTGTATTTCAAATATTTAAAAAATGAAAATATAAAAATAAATTTGAGACATTTGTTTTAAACTATTTTATATTTTCCTTTGTAAGCTTTCCTATAATTAAAACTTTTATAAAAGATAGTGTATTTTTCCATAACTTAAATTTACTACTAATAAATTAAGTTTTAGCCATGTATATGATAGAAATTTATTCAGAGTCTTCACAAGACTTGATTCTCTTCCATACAAATTCTAATCTATCCATTATTGTGTATGTAAATACTTTATAAACTTTTGATGCTCTTGTAATAGGTCTTTAGCTGGTTATCAATCAAAATCTTTCTTATTTCTTTTTGATTTAATAATCTAATCCCCATACTCTTGGCATTCTTTATTATCTATAATTTTTATGATTGTCTTTCCGAATTTGTTTTTATTTCCACTATCAAACTAAACATTCCTCTGTTTATTTTATTTTTAATTTAAGTGTTGCTTTGTTCAATTTTAAATCCAACATTTCTTCCAACTCCTCTTAAATTAACAGTTCTAATAACATCCATTCATTTAACAAGTTGTTAGTCATCTGGATATTTTTTCAAATATTTTTTCTTCACCTTGAGGTATTTAAAATGATGATACTAAAAAAATCTTTTCATTTTAAATGAAGAAACACCAAGGGTCTTTCTCTGAATTTAATAATATAAATTTTTAAATCTTTTTTTTATTCTGTTTTATTTTTGCTATTTCATTTTTGTTTTTAAATAACAATATTATCTAGTCTCTATTTTTTAAATTCAAAAATATATTTGCTCTAGCTTTTTTTATGAAGTCTATAAATTCTAAATCAATACTTATTTGCAATTTTTGTTACCATATCATTCTACTTTTAATAATGTATTCAATACCTCATTTTTTCATATTTTTATCAAAAATATTGCTTTCTCATTTTTGATTTATATCTTAACTCCCATCCATTTCTGTTTTGCCTTTAAATTATTTTCTTTCATTATCAAAAAATTAACTGTTAACTTAATAGTTCTTTTCTATATACAACATATAATCAGTATGTTTTAAATTATGCCTTGACTATGTAATCTCACTATTGCATATTTCAATTGGATTTTTAACTTTGTCATCCATCTTTTTAATAATGTCCAATTCATATTTTTACTTAATAGCTTTCACTAGTATAACCAATGACTTATAATCAATATTTGGAATTATTCTTTCTGAACTCATCTATAAAAGCTTTTCCAAATTTTTTTTATTCTTTCATGCCATGTTTTACCAATTACTAAATCTACTATTCCACAAATTCACTCTCCATTTTTCACTTTCTATCTACCAACCTATGTTTTTTAAATATATTTTTTAAAATCTTATTCTTAATAATAACTTCTATATTTTTTATTATCATCACATATAATTAGTATTTTCTATTCAAATTTTCAAAAATATACTTCTTTCTCATCTTTCAAATAAGTTTCTACTATTTCTTCCAAATTTAACCTTTTTTATTTAGATATTTAGTCATAAAGATGCCATCTTGCATTCTTATAAAACTAATTTTTTTTTATTACTTTTCACATTTCTTTCAACACTTTTTTTTTCTTGCAACTTTTTCCCAATTATTCTTTTATACATTATCCTGTCACCCACATTTTTGACTATCATATTAACTTTCTTAATTAAATATAAATATATCTTTTTATTCCATTTCTACTTTAAAAGTTTTTTTTATGTAAACACATCATTTATGTAATTTAATGAAAAATAAAATTTGGTAAAAATTAAACAACATATTATTTCAATATTGTCTTTGCTAAAAGTATTAATTTTTTAAATATAAATACATCTTTCAACACCACTTATATCTCCAGAATTATTTATTTTTAAATATATGTACTTCCTCCTTAGTTTAATGTTTAATTAAATGTGTTATAAATTAAGAACCTTATATGTTTTTCCTTCTTTCTTTTAAAATGTACTTTATTTCTTTTAAATAAATTCTAAATGTTCAATAAAATCCTGATGTTTAAAAGGGTTATTACTATTCTCACATAAAGTAATAAAGAATATGTAAAAAAAAGATATTATTTTTTATTATTAATTTTGTTGTGTAACAAATATTTTTATTGGCATTTGTAATTTATATTTCAGGGATTAATTTTTTATTACTGTGATATTCTTGAAAAATAATATTTTTTTAATGTTTATAATAAATTAAGTAATAATATATATAATATTAAATTGACAAAAGTAGAATTTGACATTAGAATAAAGTATTTCATTGAAGAGATTAATATAAATAAGGGTATCAAAATTATATTAAAACTTTTTATTAAAGATGGTAAATTATAAAAAAATAATTTCTATAGATACAAACAATAGCAGTCATTACAAAATTTAAATATAAAAATTATAAATAGAATATTATACAAATATAGGTATTTTACAAAAAAGACACAATTCCTTCTATTATACAAAAGTTATGGATGTAACTCTAGAAATATTAAATATATACTTTTATTCATAAATTATATAAATGAAATAATAATAATATTTCTACTTAAAATAATAATTGTAATAAGAATAATTTTAATAAAAAATGAATAAAACTTTTGTAATATTTTAAAATTTATAATACATTAATAAAAATGATATAAATATAAGCAAAACGTAGGATAATGAATAAAAATCTACAACAAATTAACATGTAATTACAAAATAAAAGATGATATAAAATATATAAAAGAATATTGTGTATAAAATTAATTGTGGACATTTCACTATGATTTACTATGGATTAAAGAAATACTTATTTAAAAGAGAAAAAAAAACGTAGCAATGCAATTAACTGAGATGATAAATTTGCATTATATATTCAGTATTTAAAATATAGACATAGATTATATAGAAATATACAATTTTTTAACTACATTAAAAAATCTATTACAAAAGAAGTATATAAAACTAATGTTATTAACTACAATAAACATAACTGAATATATATTTAACATAAATGTAATTAATAATTGGTCCATTAAAAATTAGTGGAAAGTTATATAATATAACTCTAAATAGTGTATTTTTTGTACAATTGTTATACGTTATTCGATGGATAAATTTTACTTTTATGTATATTATATTTGTAAATATTTGAGTTGTAAAAATCTCCATTTCCCATTATTATTCGCTTTAATTAATTTTGTAGAAAAAAAAGATAGATGTCGCTATCTGTTATAATAAATATGTTGGATAATGAAGAAAAAGTATGCATTAGTGATCATAATGGTTGAATTATCGGTGTTGCATAAACGTAGTTTATACAAAATTATTTACTTGAAAATTATATAAAATAAAAATGTAAAGATTTTTTTTCCTGTTTTAATATATGTATTTTAAATTATTTAACGCTTTATCATACATTCTTTTTTAAAATTGTTCATTTTTATTGATTATGAAAAGATCAGAAGAAACTTTAAAAACATAAAATTTAAATAAAGTTACTTCACCCCCCCCCCCATTGCTCCCTCCCCCAATGAAATTTAAAAAAAAAAGTCATGCAAAATATCGTCCTTAAAAAAAATATCTAGCAAGTCAATTTTAGAGAAAAAATAGAACTTATTTTAATTTGTTTTTTGCTCTCATAAAATTTCTTTATTTTTTAACATTATTCAGGACACATTTATGTACCGCCACGATTCAAAGAATTGTGGAACTTTAGTCTACATTTTTCATTTTAATAATTATATCTTAATAAAATTATTCCAAAAGAATGATAGTTATAATAGATGCAAAACATTATGAACTGCCTGCTATAGGCTTCTGATGTTTCGCATATTTGCTGCAATATATTATTTAGTGGGCTTCTATAATGCATGACAGCAATGTAATTAATGATATTGCTTGGCTTTCATTCCAGAAATACTAAAGATTTTTAATGAGGATATAAAAACTTTGAATTTCTTATCCCAAAACTGAGGTCTTATTTCTAATTTAACTAAAACAGTAGGCACTAGATAGGGATTTTATGCATAAACCTTCTTGCATCCATTGATTACTCTGACTTGCACTGAGTGGTATTACTGTGTGTAGAGTTTTACCTGTTTTAATTAAACAACAGGGAAAATTTTATAATCTTAATATATCTTTCTGAAGCAGACTGCAACAGAAACCCATCCTATGCTACTTAGGAATAATCTTGAACCACAGCCTAACATATTTTTTCCATCTATTTAATCATATATATATATATATATGTAAAAATCATCTTTTAAAAAGATACTTTACACTATTTGGAATTATGATGCAATCACTTTAGAGTGAATGTTTTTAGTCCTAACACTATTATGATCTTGGTAGATATTGTGCCTTGGTGGGGAAAAAATGTCCATGCTAAACTTACCGATATGCAATTAAATATTGTTACATTGTTCTTTGACCAAATATTAGAAAATAATTTCTCTCACAGAAAAATTATTAAAAGCTGTTAAGTAGATCACTTGTCAATAACTCAATATATGATTTCACTACCTAAGACTCATCTCAACTCAAAATCCTCTTTCTGAATATGCAACCAAGAATTTTTTCAATAAAGCAAAGAATTATGACATTAAAAGAATGTGTCTTTCTATAATGTTTCACACATTTTTTTGTTCAAATCCAATCATATTGTCATCTGCATTTCATTTTCCTAAATGGTTTTGGAATCTTATCAACCAATTCAGAACAAACCATAATCATGCTATCATTTGCTTTTTTTTCTCAAAATATGATTTATTAACATAATATTAATCTTTGAATTTACATGTTATATGTAGTGATATACAAGATTCAAACCATGATTTACAATGCAGAACCTGATTTACCGAGTGAACAGAAAAACCTTAAATAGTATATGCATACATCAGAGATCCCCAATCTTTTTGCACTTAAGAGCACATTCTATAATACCGTCCAGGTGGCAGGTGTCATTTATTTTTTCAATGTAAATTGATAGTTGGATATTGTTAATAATACACATAATGTACAAAAAATATTTATTTCAAAAATAAAATTTTAACATATAATTAACATTTATATTTTTACACTGTAAAAGTATAGTATATCCTACAATTTGATTACAATATAATACAATAATTTATAAGAAATTTTAAAAATTAAATTTATTTGTATCAGAAAAATAATTTTTTATCATGTTCGGATAGCAGCAGGCACACATAAAATGGTCTGCGGGTGCCATGGTGCCTGTGGGCATAGGGTTGGGGACCTCTGGCATACATCTTGCCATTCCTAGCTTCTCTCATAGTTTACCAAGTAATTCCTGACCTTAATGACAACTAGATAGATCACAGCTACCAAGAATCACATCATTTCCATCATCCAAAAGATGAAAAATTGAAAACCTGTAATAATCCCTGCAGCACCCACGTCCCAATCCCCTTCCCCTGCTAAGGACTAGTAACCAGGCTTTGGGGTATTTCCAAAATAAAATTTTAACTTTGTAGATGCAATCAAATACAACTATGGATCATATTTTAATAACTGTCAAATCTATGGAGACAGTATCAGATATGAAAGAATTAATAAAACCATTAACCTTTTAACCTCTAATTATATTATTGGTTGTATGAGGTAAAAATCAAATCTTTTAATTGGCCAACTCACAAACTGAAGACAAAGCCTATTGTTAAAACATATTCGCCTATAATATTAAATTCAACTCAGATACGTTTATAAAAAGTATATTACTAATTTTTCAGGTTATGAAGATAACGAAAGTTCTTTCAAAAATAAATTGCTATTTATTTATTCTAAAATATTCAATTTCGGCAACATAAAAGCTATAATATAAACAAAAAGGTCGACTTTTATGTTATAGAAAAGTAAATATTTCTTTTTACTAAATCTTAAATATTTTTACTAAAATCTTTAATATTTTTCGAAAATAATTTTGTTTTTTTAGTATTCTATCTGAAAATAATTTGCAATTTCTCAAAATATACTTTTATAATACTTTAAATCATATTCGAAATGAAAATCTCAGCGTTTTTCTTTATTTTCTTTGATCAGGCGGTTTCTTTGTTCTTTCCAGCCAATCAGAATGTCTTTTTCGGCTGAGAGCACCATAACAACCAATCACAACTCATGTTCTTTCTTTGTTTAGGTTTAAATGTGTTTTTTTTTTATTTTTTACTTGTAAAATAAATAGGAAGAGGGCACCATCTTACAGAACTTTTAAAAACCTAATCAAAACCTGTCAAACGAATATTTTAGCATAAGAACTGGCAGAGTTAGAGTGACATCAGATGTCGACGAGGAGCCTCGTAAGAGGCGGGAAAAGGGTTAATGAAAGTATTTTCTGGTTTAAGTATTTTATCCTTTCTTAATAGCTAAATAAATAAAAAATAGATCAATTTTTAAATAAATCAAAGGTTTTCCATTTAATTTATGGAGATATTTTTAGTCTCAACTGAATTTTCTGCTAATAATTATTATTTAATGATTCTGAAATACTATTACTAGTTTTTTTTTGCCTTATACTGAAAATTATATGTTTAACAATCTTTATAAGAAGAACACTATACCTGTTTTATCTTCATTATTTTAATTGCATTTTGCCTTGCTTTATTATATTTGTTTTATATTTATTAATGTTTCAATACTAATATTTATATTAGCTATTAGAAATATGAATGACCAACACAGAATAAGATTGCTTCATTAACTAGACATCATTTATAATTGAATACTGAAGAAATCAATGATAATCTATCCTGATGAACTATAGTGAAAATCATGAGTAGATAACAGAATAAAATTATAATGCTAGCAGCTGGGTTTTCTACATGTGAAGAAAATCATCATGTGTTTAATAAAAATGAAAAATATTTTCTAATATTTTAAGTTTCTTATATGTGGTTATATTGATGCTATTTTGATTCTCATTGGCAATATTTCCATGTAGCCCTTCTTGAAGCAAACAAAAAACCTGAAGCTAAAAAAAGTGCAATTGGACTATGATATAAAAAAAAATTGATGCATTGTGATATGAAATGGATTAATTACATATTCATTTTGTGCATTTCAAATTGGACTCCTGATTTTTTTTAAACAGCTTTAGGCTTTCTTTTCCATTTTTCTAAAGATTTAATAAACTAAGAAAGAGATAGTTTAGATCTGGAGGATTAGTTGTTCATTATTCAGATCAAAAATTTAAAAAGAAATGAAAAAATGTTATTTTCATTTATAAATAGAATCACCATTACCTGAAAATTATTGATTGTAGCACTTTGGTAAAATGTAAGATTATGGGTTGAAAATCCTTGGATTGATCCCATTCTCTGTGACATGAGTGCAGGCTTATGGCTCACATCACTGAGGAGCTATAATATTCAGACACTAGATCTAAAATATCAACTCAAACCCCAGCACTTGTTTCATATGTAATATTTAAGTAGAAACTCCAAAGTTTTCAGACATGAAAATGTCTTTTACTCTGGCTATCTAACTTTAATAGCTATATGGGACTGAACCAAATTCAGATCTATTATATATTAATAGCCTCAGCATAGCAAAAGCCATAAAGGTAAAATTATAATAATAGAGATTTTAAATATTTTCTCTTACCGCATTTATCAATTAAGAGCTTGCTTGAGCTATTGGTACGCTCTCTGTATTACATTTTTGTAAATACAAGTATTATAAAGCAATGTCACGTTATATATGACTTGCTTTGTTGATGATTATTAAAACGATTAGAGTATTTTAGTGATTAATATCAAGTTGCGTGAAGATCCTTGGATCGATTTCAGTTCTGGCTTATTGATTAAAACCAATTTCATTTTTTGCACAGTAAATCAAAGAACTGTAATCATAGTTATATATTGCAATAATTCTAGCATTAAAGTTTTATTTTTTTTAACCTAATTTTTATTTTTTATTTTTGCCTTTTATGTTTTTCTTTTTTTCACAATTTTATTTATTCAATTTTTTATATATTATGTTTTTGAGATATTCTTCTCATGATCCGCCATTCTCAATTTATATTTTGTCTACTTACTGATTTATTTAAAATTAACTTCTAATAAAAGAAAAATATATAAAATAATAAAATTAAAATTGTATATTATAGTCATAGATCTTCAGATAGATTTTGTTTAGTTTTTTTTTTTTTTTAAAAAAAAAAAAAAGCTTTATTTATGACGTCGTGACTGAAAGAAAAGAAAATCTTTTACAAGAGAGATTTATTTTTATTGTTATCAGGTAGTGTCACCATTCAGATTAAAATCAAACTAATCTTCAAAAATATTAAATTATTAGTTTACTATTTTGTCACTACAAAGTTACTTCACTGAAGGTCGATATTTTGTGGAAGAATAGGAGTGTGATTCGGAAAGTCAAAACAAAATTAAACAAAAAAATTGATCATATGTTATTCATAATAAAGAATTTTATTTAATTATAAGAGATTGAAAACATTATTAAATAAAAGAATATAGATTGAATTGTTATTTAGGCAAAAATAATAAAAAGCAAAAAACAAGTAAAAAAAATATGAATACTTTTAATTTACTTACGACTTAAATGGTAGCAAGATAATTAGAAAAATAGATAAATAAATAGGTAGATGGATTGGGGAAGTATAGTCACATAGAGTTATAAATAGATAAACAGATATATATATATGAATATTTGACAGGTATAAGAAAAGTTGTTGAGTAACAGATAATTCTGTAGTTTTGTCAGAATGACTGAGTACTCCTATTGGGAGTGAAATAATTCAACTAATGGATGTCACACAAAGTGAATAAAAAAAGAATGACGAATAAATAGAGAAAAATAATTTTTATTTTGATAAGTTGATCAATTTACATATTGAAAGAAAATAATAACAGGAGCGAATAGTGAAAAAAATAAATATACTGTATAGGAAATCAATTATATACATAGATGTAAAGATTACATTACTATTTATCATTATATATCCGAGTCTAAAAATGATATATATATTATTAGACATATTTTGCTTTATTTTTTTTTATTGTTACTTTTGTTGTTGGTGCTGTTAAATCTTTAAAGATTCACCTTTTATTAATCTCCTACTTTTAACCTATCAGTGTAAATGTTTTAAAAGTTTTTATGCATAATCAATTTGCTGTTTTATTACTCTTATTTATCTCAGCAGTAGATCTTTTTATCTCAAGTTTTTTTTTCTTTTTGCATGTTTTACTTTAGTTTTTCCTATGTTTGTCTTTTTTTCACATTTTTATTTTCGTTAAATCTTCTTCTAATCATGTCTTTACCCAATTTAAAATTGCTGTTAAAAGAAAAATGTATAGAAAATCATTAAGTTAAAATTTTTAATATTTCTAGAATTATAGATATATTTGCTTTTATTCTTAATTCTATGTGTGCAAAATAGAGACAATATAGGAAAAAAAATTATCATTTGGATTAATGTTAGAGGATGTGAAGTGAAATAAAAGAATTTCCTTTTAGACGAAATCAGCAATTTTAGTGTATACGCCATATGCTCAATTATGTTCATGAGTGATTTATATAATAAACATGCTAGTAAAAATCGATTTACAATATATACAGTGTTATATTTTCACCTATTATTGTTGGCTTAGGTATAGCAGTTCATGTAACTATAAAAGAAAAAGACTTCAGCTGCCCTTATATGTTCATCTACTACTTCCAGCTGTACTGTGACAGTTTGCCTAATGAGCACTTACACTGACACTTCTGGTTGTCCTATGATAGTTTACCTCAAGTCTCATTTATGTCTAACAGCTTCCAACTCTAATGTAAATTTTCCTCATGGCTCAGCCATATAGTGTACAACATATATACTGCCATTCAATTTTGACATGTTGCTGTTTGATTTAGATTCTAGCAGATTCAGTATTGAACTTGGACTTACCTCACTGCCTTAACCATATAGTGAACAACCAGCATAGTGCTATTCAGCTTTGACAATTGTTATCTGACTTACCTTATGGCCAGATTCTCATCCATCATGAGGGCAATTGAATTCAGTGAGCATTATTGTCTATTGGCCTGGTGTTTTTGTAAATGGACGTATGACATCTATTTGTATACCCACTGGTCCATAGTGATGAATGCTTAATCAAGATAAGATGGAATCTGGACTATTCCATTATCTGAAGGCAAAGTGTGACATAACATTTTCCCACCTGGCTAAGATTCATTCTGGAAAATGTAGCCATTCAGATTCTTTGGGATTTGGTGACATCATTAACAGGTCCAGTGTCTTCATTTCTAAATCTGGAAACTTTTAATTTTGACTCATCACTTCTGGCTGCTGACTCATTACTTTTGAATCACCATTTTTTACCTGATGGTTGATGACTCTTCATTGATGGCTGGTGGTATATAATTCAGCCTTAGCCGGGTTCTGTGACTATGATGTTGCAGTCCATCTGCTACTTGAACCACCAATGTTTGTAATTTCTTTCACTTTGATCACAAATGCTAGAATCAATTTGTTTGTTTTCTTGAATATACAACATAAGACTGGAGCACCTATTCATTTTTTAGACTTTTACTTTCTTGATCTATTTTAGGTTTCAAACCCAGTTCATTAAAACTACTTCTGTGTAGACCTTTTTGAATTTATTTTTGTGAGCTAGTTCACATTTAGTCATTGCAATTGAATCAGTCAGAGCCTAATAAATTGTTATATTCACAAGATGACACAACCAGAGGCAGGCATAACATTTTATTAGGCAAGATAATTTCAATTCTTCTTTGTCTTAAGAGTGATATTTAATTGCCTTGCTAGTCAATAAATTTTTTGCTGCTAAGTTGTGCTGATGTTTATTTTTTCCATTAATGATAGCCCATATATTTTTAAGACAAACAACACTGCAAATTCAGTGTCCAGTAATTTTGTCTTTGAAAAGCAAATCAATGGGTTTGATCTTATTTACACATGCTTTGATATAATTTGATTTTATATTGCTTCCTAGCTTTTTGGACTGGACTCTTCTATTCTGTCATGAGCAAGTTGTTTTTTTTAAAGCAGGCAACTTCTGGGTGACTTATACCTACACACTGTATACTAGTGTGGATGTTCAGTATGTGGGTGTTTTGATTTATCATATTTATAACATCATTTTTTAATCACTGTTGTTGATTGATTATCAAGCAGTGTTTTTTATTATCAGTTAATGATGTAGCCTATTTTCTTCAATGAAGTTGCTTGACTCACTATCAACTCACTAAAGTCACTTAAGAGAGTACATCTATCTTTTAAACACCTTGTCTAATTCTAGTTCTCAAATGTATTATTTTTTCTTCCATATCATTCCAATGCAAACAATCGCACTTTTTTTTATAATATCATTGAGAAAATTTTTATAACATAGATAGGGTCTATCTCTCTCATCTAAACATATCCATGCTCACCATAAAAACAGTCTAGGAATTATTGTGTTATTAATTTGTTTTACATGTATAATGATATAAAGGAATGATTTATAACATCCTTAGATGGAATTTTTGTAATGCCTTTATATTACATTAATAATGTAGCATATTCACTTTTATACTATAGATTAGGTAATTAATAACAATTCTATACACAGCTGATTTAGTTGCAAATCCTAAAAGCTAACTTAGTTGCAATAGTTATTTTTCTGTGATAACATGC
This sequence comes from Epiperipatus broadwayi, assembly GCA_028023455.1. NCBI lineage: Eukaryota > Metazoa > Onychophora > Udeonychophora > Euonychophora > Peripatidae > Epiperipatus > Epiperipatus broadwayi. The sequence goes on from JAQFVV010012433.1 coordinate 7,518,657, forward strand.
TTTATTTTTAAATTCTACTAGAAGCAGCAGCTCACATCTAAGTCTACCTTTTTATTTACAAAACTATCAAAGTAATTTAATTAGCTGATAACAAACATAAATTTTTTTAATATTAATTATTATACCAATGTCTTCAATGATTTCATTTTAAACATGAGATATTTTCCATAAATTATGTTTTGAAATGGCAAAAATAACATATTTGACAGCATATTGTAAATCCAGAATACAAAAATGTGTTCTTTTTGCTTTTAATTTATTTGTATTAAAAATTCTACAATCAAATGCTGGTGTCATATTGATCCCTATTTTATTAAGCTGTTCTATAAACAGTTCCAAAGTCAACTATCATAAAAATTGAAAACAATGTTAAAGCAAGTAAATACTTATTTAACATCAACTTTCATTTCAAATTTCTCAGATTTTTAATCTGCAGCAATATCACTTTATCTCATTCCATCATGTACAAGTTGTATAATATGAATAAATTTTGGTGATCATCCTGTTAATTTCAAATAATGTCATAGGCCAACTTAATTAACTGAATAAAATTCATTTTATATAAACAATATATATATGTTACTAGATGGAGCTTTACCAATACCCCACTACCAAGCTTAGTTCACATAATCACTGAGAGAGATAGAATTACATATCTCTTTCAAATTGTGTCCAATCTTTAAACCATGGTTTTGAGCTAATTGGCTCATGTCAGTAAAGGGTAGAAAGACCAGAAACTAGACCTAAACTCCAACTCTACTAAACAGCATTTATGAAACATTTCTATCAGTTTGTAAACATGAATTTTTCAGATAATTATTTTCAAATCCAGTCAAACAAACTAGATAGCTATATGGGTCTGAATTCAGTTCAGTTTCACCATATAGTAAAAGCCTCTGCAATCTATATCATTGCAAAAACCTTAAAGGGTGTATTTATGATAAACAAACCAAGTTATACATTTCGTAACTTGCTATAGCTTGCATTTTATGTTACTAGATGGAGCTTTACCAATAGCCCACTATCAAGCTTAGTTCATATAAACACTGAGAGAGATAGAATTCAGACCCATATAGCTATCTATATGTATCTGAAAAATTCATGCTTTCAAACTGATAGAAATAAGTTTCATGAATGCTGTTTAGTAGAGTTGGAGTTTAGGTCTAGTTTCTGGTCTTCCTACCCTTTAATGATGTGAGCCAATTAGCTCGAAACCATGGTTTAAAGGTTGGAGACAATTTGAAAGAGATATTTAATTCTATCTCTCTCAGTGTTTATGTGAATTAAGCTTGATAGTGGGCTATTGGTAAAGCTCCATCTAGTAACATAAAATACAAGCTATAGCAAGTTACAAAATGTATAAATTGTTTTGTTTATGATTATATATATATCATTTTTTTATTTCTAACACTTTTACTGAATTTGTGTTTCCCAAAAACTATGTCCATGTTATTTAGTAATTCTCTAAAATCACATTGAGTCCATATAAATCATTTATATATAACTGAAGCCAACTTATAACTTTATGGTTTTATATATTCCTAAAAAAATTAAATATTTTTGATATTACCATACCCAACATATTTAAAATCTTCATGTATTTTATCAGGATCATCGAGCTTTCCATATTTAAGATTACAATTGTTTTGACTTCACTAAGATAAATATCTTTTTCAAATCTAAGTTAATAGGTAAATCATTAAAAATTATCATTTTAACTTTTGTTATCAGTATTAAAGGATGAGTCCTTTCATTTATTCAAACTATCATTGTCATCACATAAGAGAATGTCATTATGATACAGTTTTGTAATACTATTGTAATTTGAGATTGAATATTAGAAGTATTGAAATCATCTTATAATTAATTACAATGGTCTTTATAGAATTAAAACAATTATTTGGGAGAAATTCATTATTCTTTCAAAAAAAACTTTCAAACATGCATATGTAAACTATATAAAGTAAAACAGCTTTTTAAATTAGTAATCCATTGACAAGTAATGATACTTAAAGACAAACAATGAAAGAGAGAGTAATACTTATGAAGCCTATTAAAATTTGCAAGATGGTGAGAATTGATTAATTATCTATGCATGTCTTAAATATTTATCTAAGAAAATCCAGATAATCCCGGATCACCTACAACCTATATAATCAGTTGTAACTATTTATTGATGAGCATATTACAGGATGGAAACAAAGATTGGCATTACCCAATGTTTCCTGCTCATCAGAGGATATAGCATTCAAAAGACTGGAAACATCTAGAAAATTTGTTTGTTTGGTTTCCCAAATGGCACCAGCAGAGTTCCAGCTTATCACAATCTTACTTACTTATTCAGATCTGGCTATGCTGAACATAGCAAAGGAGGCATGAGATTCTTGTGAACAAATGCAATAAATGATGAGTGGTGTGAAATGAAATTGACTAGATAGATTAGTTTGCAATAAGTCCTTCAACTATAAGTTCTATACAAAATATCTGTCCTTGATTGTAGTATCTGGATGTAAATCTCAGTCATTCATCTGGGATCCAGGTATGTGGTTATAAATTCAAATCATTCATCTTTTATCCAGGTGTCTGGGTTTAAATTCAAGTCATTCATCTTTGATCTAGGTATGTGGATATAAATTCAAATCGTTCACTTATATTAAAATATTAATTCTCTAATTAAGATTTGTAGATTTAAATCATTTATTTACTTAATTCATTTTTAATCCAAGTGTATAAATGTAGGTTCATGTCATTCATTTATATTAAAAGATTAATTCTCTAATTCAGATTTGTAGATTTAAATCATTCATTTACTTAATTCATCTTTAATCCAGGCATATGGATGTAGGTTCAAGTCATGCATTTATATTAATAATTCTCGAATTCAGATTTGTAGATTTGAGTTATCCATTTGTTTAATTCATTTTGATACAGGTGTATATTCGAAGTAGAAATAAATTCATTCAATTTAATTTTTACATAGAAGCATTTTTAATTTGTGTATTATAAAGACATATTTAATCCCTGTTCAAATTTGAAGTAGAAACATATTCAATTTAATTTTTCTAAGAAAGCATTACAAATCCTGTGATTTAACTCACATATTATATTTTTCATTTATTTTTAAATCAATATTCTTAAGTTCTTAAAATCAGTATAGGTATTATTCTTTAAAAACATTATTTTTTAAAAACTTTATTTTCTTACATTTCATTTGATAAATCAATCATTTGAATAATTGTATTTATACGTTAATTATTTCAACAAATATGTTTTCAAAATATATTTAAATATTATAAATGTATCTAAATTTTCCTTGCCTTGATAATTAAATCTTCACATCAAGAAGGGGTTGACTTGGGCCGAATGGCACACTAAATTACTGCTGCTGTTAATTGAATATGTTTTTGGATTTTCCTAGGCTTTTCACATGTTTGGAGAGAGAAAAAATGCTTTCTACTCACTCATACTATGAGTTTTCCAAGTTCTCGAGTAACTAAAAAGTTTTCTTCTGTTGATGATAATTGTAGTTTCCAACTTGGTTATTTTAGAATTCCAAAAAGCAACAAATTGCATAGCAATGACTACAATTTTCAACAGGTCTCCATCCTAATAACTTATTGCACTGCAACTGTAACTGTAAGTGTAACTGCCTTATCTAATTAAGCCACTTCTTTTATTTCTTCTGCTTCCCATGTATTTTTCATCTACCAACATGTTTTTAAAAAACAACTGATTAAGAGCCCAAGACAAGAATGTGATTGCTATTTTTAAGTGTTTTTACATTTAAATCTGAAAACATATAGCTCTAAAATAAATTGTATCTGTAATATTTAAATTGAAGATTTATCAATTAGTGATAAAGATTTATTAATTAAATGCATCTTTTATATTTTCTTTAATTTACTTTGTTTTATTATTTGTTTTATAACACAATTGGAAAGGTGATTTTAATTCACTCTCACTTACTTCTTTATTTAAATTTCTATTTACTGAACGTCCTCAGTTTTATTTTTAATTTTAACTATTTTAACTGGGGAGGAAAAGAAATATTTAAAATATATGTGAAACAATATGTCTGTTTGAAAAATATGATTTATGAAATGTTATTTTTCACTTACTTTCAATTAATGGACTAATCCAGATTCCATCTTATCTCATCTGGATTGAGTATTTATGACCCTAGAGCAATAGATATATGAATAGATAATGTATGTCCAATAGAAGGAACATGTCAGTTGGTGGTAATGCTCAGTGAATCCAATTGTTTTATGATAAAAGAGAATGTGGACAGAAAAGTCAATTCATTTTGAGGTAAAAAGAAACAACAAGTTATTGTCAAACCTGAATGATATTACACACACTGTACCCTATATACTTAAAGCAATGAGACAAGTTTATGTTAGAACTATAAGATGTTAGTATATAAATCAGTTATAAGGCAAGCTGTAACAGAACAGCTGGTAGTGTCACCATACCTACTCAAGAGGCAAGTTGTCATAGCACAGCTAGAAGTGGTAGGTAAATTTTAAAGGGTAACTGAAGTCCCTAGCATTAACAGTTGCATGGCAACTAAACATTATACCAAGCCAATCATATCAAGTGGTGGTATACATATTTAAATATACATAACTATTATACTTTTTTTGATACCATTGGTTTGGTAAAGCATTTAGTTGCCATGCAACATACCATCTAAGTTTACACACAATTTCTAACTGTACCATGATAGAGGATCTAATGAGTAGGTATTGTTCTATAACACATTGACTTAAGTCTGATTTAGGTTCTAGCAGTGTTTAGTTCTAATGAGAATTTACCTCACTTTGGAAAAATTAATGAATACAACTGTAAATATATTAAAAGAATGATATATGTAGAAACCATGATTTGAACCAGTTTAAATATTTTACAGAGTAAGACCTTATCATTATAGATATTATAAGGCATTAAATGTAAAATTAAAACATATTTTATTATTATTATTATATTTAATATTTTGTATATTTATATATTAGTAGTTGCAAGTATATACACAATGACTTTTATTTATGCATTGTTAATGAATTGTTATTTTATTAATTGATTTAGTTTGTGCTTGCATATCTAATTCAATTCAAACTGTGTTTTTAACATCCAATATACTAATAATATTCACATTACCATGCAATCCCCTGGAAGATAAGCGTGAAGTAGTTACAATAATTTGTAAATGATGAGAATTGGGGATTAGTATGTTTTTCAAAAGTAAACTTTCTAGTTAGAAGGTTTTGTGCCTGAGAATTTAATTTTTTTATTTTATTTTATTGAAATTGATGTTGTATCATGGTATAAGTTTAGCCCATTTCTTTCCTATTAATATAAATGGATATATAAGGGTCCGATAATATGAGGGATTAGACTGATGTAATGTTTACATGAGTAGGATTACAATACCAAATTCACCAAGGGCTTTGGATGTTCCATCATTGGTTTTTCAATAAAATGAATGGTTAAATTGTTGGAAGGATGAAAACATTAAAGCCTATTCATTAATGTTTAAGGAATTTTTATCTTAATATAAGCTGAGCACTATTGTATATATGTGTGGGGTATTATGATGTGTGCTCATTGATGAGAGCCAGTTATGCACAGAATATGGATATTGGAGTTCATTTATCTTTTTCACATGAGTGTGATCATGTGTACCAGTTTTTTGAGATAAAGTAGAGGATGAATACAGATTTAAATTCCGAAGTTCAAATTCTTTTATTTACTATAGTAAACATTCAGTATACTGAATAATTAGGTTAATTTATAAAAATAAATGAATAAAACACATATTGAACACGAAACAACTAAAGCAATATGCAAAATTTTTTCTTGTTAAAGCATTAAGAAAAATTTTTTTTATTTACAAATTTTATTTTATAGAATAGGAAAGAATGCACTAAAATTTATCTTGCACATAAGCTTTTCTTACCTACAAGACGGTGTTGGGTCTATAGTATTTAAAAAAAAACTATAGTTGTTTATTGTTTGAATAAAGTGTTTAATATGTTGCTAAAAAGTATAAGAAGTTGGATGTCATTATTGACATGAATAAATAACAAGTGACTTAATTATTGTTATATTCATTGAGTTTGTCAGGTAGCTTCTAATCTGAGTAAAGACAGAATTGGATAAAGAATAAATATGGTAAAATGATATTCAATTTTTAAGAAAATAATTTTGATGGAAGTATGTAAATATAAATTCTACTCATTTGATGATAAAGTTAAATTTCTATTAAAATATTTATGTAGTTGAAAAGACGAATATCACAAATTGTCAAAAGTTATTTATAAGTACAAAAAAGTTGAAGATCAGATCACTTTTATCCAGAATTCCGCCCATCTCTTTTCTGAATATTAAATTAAGTCCTTAATATAAATTTATTTTTTAATTCTGTTTTGTATAACTTTTAGAAAGAAATATACAACAGAAAAATATATATTGTTAAAAATTTATTGTCCATTATTATATATATATATGAATGCTTAATTATTTTAGAGTTTTAACCGGTAATTTATAGTTCCCAAATCACTTTGAAAGATCTGTATTTTCTCGAATTATCTTTGTACAAGCTTCATCCACATGAAGCAGGTAATAATCATTTTAACTTATTTTTGCCTTTTTTTTAGTAATTAGAATGGCTACACTTGATCAATGATGACTCCCATTAACTTATTAAAATGTTTAATACATTAGCAGAAGCAATCATTCCAAATGAATATGGTCTTTCCAACTTAAAGAATAGTCATCTAATAATCATAATAACAATTCAGTTTGGTCTTTTCAACCGTAAGTGTATATTCTGTCTGTAAGTCTTTCGTTATGTAAAAACGTGTATTTATTAATAATTCATAATTATTTTAAAAGAGTTTTATTTTTTAAAATTGCAATTTTTGTACTGATATTCCAGTTTAAATCAACATTTACTTTAACAAAATGATTTTTGTATAAAGTTTGTTTGAATGACTTTTGTTTAAAACAAAAAAAAATAGCACTCCACATTCTTGCACTTTAAAAAGTTCAAAGGCAACAATCTTTTAAACTTTTACACCAATTTTGGCTATTCACTCTTTTATCAAACTAATTTAAATTATTTTTCTTAGATTACATCTGGATAATTTGGTTCTTGTCAAACGATGCCTATCTTTGACCTCTTACATTATTTCTTTTGCTGCCCATTATTTGACACATCTTTACTCTAAATAACTTTATCATTCTTCACATTGACCTCCAGATGTTCAAAACTTATAATAGAAATCGTGATAAAATGTAAAACCAGTTATTTTCTATTTTAAACAACATATAGTGATACAAACTCCTGTATCAAAGAGTAAACAACCTAAAGAATTGTTTGCCTGATTTTCATGTATATTGTAATATTATCTTTTAAAAACATTAATATTCTAAAATAAGCTTAAATAAAGAACATGTTGTATACGTCATTTAAAAAGATAACTTTAAAAATATCGATAATAAAGATAAATATATGTGCATGCAAATAAGTATATAGGTAAATTATTATTAGACCTTTTAAATATGTTTTATTATTACTAGGTCTTGGCCTCTACAATGCAGTGTCCTTCCATGTTCAGTAATGGTTAGTTGTACTATTCATATAGAACAATACCTATAAATGAAGACCAAGTATTGTTTGAAAAACTTCTGAAGGTCTAAATAGACAAATATATTCAGGGTTGCCATGTGACTAACAATGGACTTTGTGCAAGGTTAATTTTGCCCTCCCTCCTCTTCTATAAAATAAAATTTGTAAATACTTTTTTCCCAGTACTTTCACAAGAAAAACTTAAAAATATAGCTTTAGATATTTAAAGAACAGAAATAAATATGACTTTAACATCTTATTAAAATTTATCTTTATTTTTTTTCTTTTCTCCTTATCTTTTCACTAGAAAGGATAGTGTTTATCAAATTACTCTAATTAATCTGATTATCTTGTTTTCTTTTGCAAGAAAATATTTTAATTAAAATGGGATGTTAAAAGTTTTATGATTCTAATTTGAGTTTTTAACTTGTTTTCCAAACATTATTTTGCTAAAGTCAAAGTTGAGAGGAAATAAGTGAACAATTGTTTTTTATCAAAATTTATCTGATTAGTTATTATAAAACATTGTCATGTAAAAGTCAGGATTGTCAGTGATTTGAAAACAGGGTTTTTCTAAAATCAAGAGGAGTATAGATAAATCAGAAGCCCCAGTTGTCTGGTAAAAGCATTTAGTCTGAAGTAGTGATCCAGTTGTTGAAAGAGTCTTGATCCAGCTACTGAAGAAGACATTAGTAAAAGATTTGATCCTGCTGCTGAAGAAGACAGTAAAAAAAATAAATCTCTGGCACAGCTGATAAAAAAGAAAAAAGCAGGAGTCTTAACCAAGATGTTGCAATTATTTGCAGAGAACAGCATGAAATGTTTTAATCAATCTGTTAGCACTCTATTGGTTTAGTTATAAAAATATTTTCTAAGATGAAGACAACTATTTGCTAAATGCAGATAAAACCTAACATCATCTTCTTTTATGTAACCTATCACCCTAGAAAAATGTAAAGAAGTTGCCCTTGTAACTGGACCAATAATATGAATATCTTTTTCATATGTTATAGCATCGGCCAGGACATGAACCCACAACTGTCTGCAACCAACTACTTGCTTGCATGGCAGCTGCAATACCTCTCGGCTAACAACACAAGACTAATATGAATATCTTTATATATATAAAAGACATATTTTGCAGGTTCATCCATGTTAAAAATTTTAATTATTGATATTCTGATGTTTCAACTTGGTCACACGAGTCATCCACTAGGTGGTAAAAGATAGAAAGATTGTGGTGCCTCTAGAACCATCTTTCTATCTTTTACCACCCAGGGGATGACTTGTGGGACCAAGTCGAAATATCAGAATATCCATAATTAAAATTTTTTAACATGGATGAACCTGCAAAATATGTCTTTTATGTATGCAACCCGTGAAAATCTTCATTTCAACATATATATATTATCATCACTTGAAAATGGATAAATTAATTTAAAAATACTGCATATCAAAAAGGTATAAACTAATCATAGATTTTGTGCAGAAGCCTTCAAGAAGAAAACTTACCTGTAGCTGCAAAAAAGGACTAAAAATAAATAAAACTACAGCTAAAGATATATTTATGTGGATATAGTATTTTCATTTACAGTAAAAAATATTTTTATAAAAGTAATCAATTGATAATTTTGAATAATTTTATTAATTTATCCTTTCCTTATAAAACAGTTTTTTATCCATTTCATTTTTCTCTTCAAAATTATAAAAGATTGTTTTTTAAAAAGTAATTTAATTTTTATTAAATTATATTTATCATTTTTTAAACATTTTTTTTATTTGATATTCCCTCACAGAGAATTAATTGAGCTGATTTTAAGATTTTTATCTCTGATTTTGAAAATGTTATTTTTACAATTTTTGGTTATTTAAAAAAATAAATCAATTAAAGCAAAACTTAATTAATTTAATAAAAAAATCAATTATAAAATTTATAAAACTATATATTTTTGATAAAATGAATTAGTTTAGATTTTCATATTATCACATCATTTTTAAAATTGTTGTTTATTGTTAATCCGTTACTTTATTAAATAATTATTTAAAATATTATAGTATTAATGTCTTTATTCCTCCAACTATATATTCTATAAATAGGCAGTGTGCAACTTGATTTTAATACAGATTAGTGTTCAAGGGATTTTAAATTATCCCAGTATGGCAATGTAATTATAGTAGAGTAACTCTCTGAATTTAGTTAAAATGATTTGTTTATTTCTTACAGTAACAGTTTCTAGAATTCTTATTTCATCAGCTAGATTACAGCATAACATTTAGTTACATAGGGATATAGGGTTTATATTAATGGTTTGGGCATCCAGATAATAATCCTGGATAGCACAAAGTTATATTTAAAGTCCATGCATTACATTTTATATTTTTTATTATTAATAGAAATTAAATTCATAGTTACATTAACTGTACTATATAACCAGGGCATTGATGATGATCAACATGTGTTAGTATCTCCACATTTTTAATATTCTGAAGGATGAATTTGTTGTATTTCTGCTCTAAGTTTGGTAGTGACTATATAATTAATTTGCCTATATTGGACCCCTTTCAAATACAATCACAGGGCTGACTGCTGATTATTGATTGAGTTTGTTGTTTATTGTTCATGATGATTAATGATTTGATTACTTGTGTTTAATGCTGAGAGATTTTACTGTTAGTTTTATTCTTTTCTGATCTTTCATGCTCATTCATTTACTTTATGGTAACTGTAATATTCACATACATATTCTGGACATTCATACAGAAAAGTACTGTATATAATTAAATTTATCTTTTATTAATGCTTAGCATGCTTTTCATATGTCATAATCATAGCAATTTTATATGTTATATTTTGAAAGCAAGCTAAGCATTAATAAAAGCTATATTTAATTATATAATTACCTTTTATGTATGAATATCCAAAAATTTATGCAAATATATATATTATATATTACAAATAAAATGCCTTTTAATTAAAAGCTATTGTAATAATAATAAAAAATAATAAATATAATGGTAATTAGTTATTATATACAATCTTTCAATCCACAGAAGTACTTTCAGTTAATTTCTTAATCCTTCTCAACTGCCTTTAAATTCAAAAAACATATTGGAAGCAATTAACCAAAATTATTTCTGCAGATTGAAACACTCTATATAATAATAAATTACCATTATATATATATATATATATAATACAAATAAAATATCCATTAATTAATAAACTATTGTAATAACAATAATATTAATAAATATAATGGTAATTAACTATGATATGCAATCTTTCAAACAACAGAAGTATTTTAGTCAATTCCTTAACCTCCTCAACTGCTGTTAAATTAAAAAAAACATAACAGAAGGCTTCCATTATGTTTTTCGAATTTAAGAAAGGTTGAGGAGGGTAAGGAATTAACACAAAGTACTTCTGTGAATTGAAAGATTATATTTTTTTCTTGCCTTGCAGAAATTAATATTTGCAATATTTTTTTTGCAAAAATTGATTGTATGAATATATATCAGTCATTCTACAATTTTTTTAATATATCGTTATTGGGTTTTATTGTAGTAAATAAAACTTGTCTTTTTTTTCTTTTTTGCTGATTATAATGAACATTTTATTTACTTTGGATATGTTATAAATTAATGTACAGATTATTAAAGATATTGAGTGAAAATGAAATAGGTACAGAAGCAATATTTACCTAAAAAATTGTGTACTTCTATATATTTTTTTCATGAGGTCAATATCCTATGTTGTCATCACTTTTTTAAAAAGGCTATTATTAAAGTAACTGATGGATAATTTTTTAAAAATCAATTTTTTAAAAGATAATGTAAAAATGAATAAATCTTAATTTAAATAATCACTAAAATTGGCAGTGATTGTTATGGCAGAGCTTTGCATTAAAATCTGTAATATGTAAAGAGGAGTGATTATATCATTATAAATAATTTATTTACACTTTTTAATATATTTGAAAACTTAATAAAATAATACCAAAAACAAGATATTCTATATCAGTCCTTAGGTCCACATTCTTATTTTCAGTGAAGGAATAGATCGAATTGACTTTCTTTTAGTTGTTATTTGACAGATAATTACATTTTTTTTTTCAGTTTCTTTGATATACATTATTTTACAGAGTAAAAATCAAATTAAATATTAAAGGCCTTTATTTGTACTTCAATTTTTTTTCCTGGAATCTTATTATACTTTGATTGATTGTTTATTATTTGGATGGGGATTCTATTAAACTGTTTCTTGTTTTAATTTAGCAAACAATTAGAGAAACCAACATACAATGTGTTTTACACCATTTTGGATACTAGGAGGAGCCACAGAAGCACTTCTGACACACACAGATGATAAAAATCTTCAATATTACACTTACCAGGCCTATAAATATTCCAGATATTTTGTCCAGTTTACATAAAACCTTCAAATTTCATCATTGTTTTTTTTTAACAAGAGAGAGAATGTTGTAGAATGTCTTCTAAAACAGTGAATATTATGTTAAATGAAAACAAATTCAAAAACAATATATAGAGTTTAAAAAAATATTTTATTTTACAATTAACAAGCATCACATTTTAAATTTTAACATAAGTTCAATTGTGGAAGAAATATTAAAATCTTATAGTGGAAGAATATAAAAAAAGTGCATAAACTAATGAAAGTAAAAAGTTCAATTATATTAGAAATGATAAAATCTTAATCTATGGCAACAAAATACACAAAAAAAAATGTGTAAACTAATGTATGTGTGCTTAGACAAAAGTATTTTAATTTTATAATTAACATGCCTAATATAGTTAACAGTATGAAAAGGACTATGAATATGGAGCTGCAAGGGATCTGAAAGCGCTAAGTCTAAAGGATAGAAAAGATAAAAAAAAAAAGCCTACTAATTAATAAACTTAAAAGTTCACAACGCAATTAATTTTAGCATATCAGTAATGCCTAATATTGTAAATTTCATCAAAAATTCAATTATGAGAAGAAGATTAAAATTCTAAAAATTGAAAGAAGAATGCAGAAAACAGTGGATGATCTAATGAGAGTAAAAAGCTCAATTACAAGAGAAATATTAAAATATGGCAATAAAATACAGAAAAAATTAATTTAAAGAATGCTAAAACAAAATTATTTTAATTTTATTACTAACATAGCAGAAAATGAAAAAAAATTAATTTGACCATAAACATTGTGGCAAAGAGTGTTTATTTTACTATAATTACAAAATATTAGAAACCAAATTGAAAATAATTTTACAATTAACAAATATAAATATAAACAATTAAACTAACATAATAAACATGTGAAAGTACTTAATGAACTTATACCAGAGAAAGCATTAATTATATTTTTTATTACCTGAAAATGAGAAAGATCCACTTCATGGTTCTTCTCATGATATCGAAAAGGTTAAGAAAAAAATGTCCAGGTTCATATTTGTCTTTGTGACGTCAGCCGGAGAGAAAAATGTTTTGGTTAAAGTTGTGTTTATATTTGACTTTATGATATCACAAGGGGTGGAAAAAAAGTTACTTGAAAATAAAAGCTGTAAAAAAAGGCAATCTATCCGCTATCTAAATATTTATCTATCAATTAATAAATATTTGAAAACCAGGCACTTTTCACAAACCTGGGAGCTTTATTGCAAGTATAGGGGATTTGATCAGTTATATGAGATAGTATGGATAGTTGAAGGGTGCTTGAAAATCTGAGTTCAAATTCCCTATACTTACTATCAATTAATAAATAAACATGAAAACAAATTTAAAAAGAAATATTTACAGCTCTTTATTATTAAAAAATAATATCTTACAACAATTTAAAAAAAAAAAAAAACCTCAAAGAAATTAACATTTACATAATCTGTTTCTCTGAAACAATTTAGAATGACCAGATGATACAAAGTAAAAAAGAATACAATTTTAAATTATAAATAGTAAGAAAATAAATATGGAGGGGGATAATAATCTGATATGCGTTGTCCAGATACTTGATATCAAGCTGTGAAGCTGGAAAAATAATAATGTTATGCTTAAATACTTGACCTTAAAGTGTTAGGTGGGAACAAATATGAAGTTTTGGCCAAAAATATACACAAATTAATGCAGGGAGAGGGAATAACAATGTTTTGTCTAAATACTAACACTCATGATTTGAAAATGAGTACAGATATTTTTTGCCCAAAACATTTGAAGAACTGATAATATCTTCTAACATTTGTCATGGTATCAATCTACAAGTTACATTTCTTCATTATGCTGCAGAAAAAGTTTTACTTCCAAGTAATCACTGGTGAAGATATGACACTTAACTTTCTAAAAGGGCAAAAACTTCTCAATAATGTGACAGTGAAATTTCATGCACAAAACTGAAATGCATGAATGCTCCAAAAGAGAAGAAAAAACAGAAGGGGAATGGGTGTCAACATGGCACTCTTGTAGCTGTCAAATCATCCACTCTATCTGAATTGAAAACCCATTTTATTACTATATAATGGAAGTGGCTGAGTTACCAGCAGATTGAATCTTATGCAGAATCTTAAAACTAGTGTTCTTTCTTACATTAAACCTATACATTAGAACAGTAACCAAGTTGATTGGTTTAGCTTGTGAAGAGAAGTTTGTTCACAAATCACATCAACTGATGTGAGGGAAATGGTGGGTATATAGGAATAAGCCATACAAATAAAAAGTCAGGTCTACCAGCTACCAGAAATAATACTGCAAGGCAACCAATCATCTGACATAGTGTTGTCAGTAAATGAAAAAGCCATGGCTCGTGAGTGGAGAGGTCTCAGTCTTTGAAGTAGAAAAATTCAAATTGCTGCTACTTCAGTGTGCCATGTGAAATAAATTGATTATAATTTCCATCACTGAATATGAATGCATGGCTGGTTCTCTTATTTATTATGGTGAATGTCCAGATGATGCAATCAAGGAATAGGGTTTAAATCCAAAGTGAAATACTTGACTGGAACCATTACAATTACATTCAGGCTTTAATTGTTGAAAGATACATTGTCTGCAGAAAAGCAGCAATGTGAATTTCTTTATAGTTTGTTTTCCTTTAATACATTCATGCTGCTTTAAAAATGATAATTCTTGTATTATTTTGCCATGAAATACATCTTTTCTTACTATGGATGTTTTAAATTTTTATTCTTTTTTCTTTGAAATATATTTATCTTGATGCAGCTGCAGTTGTCTTCTTATTATTCAGCCATTCCAAATTTTTCCAAAGATAAAGATTCTGTAAATATTGTTTATTTGTTTGTGTTTTTTTAAGAATTTGTTGTAGCATTTTATTTGGTAATAACACATATCAGTAAATGTTGTTTTTTAAATTTGTTTTCATATTTATTTGTTAATTGATAAATAGATAATAAGATAGATGGATAGACTGATTGTTTTTAATAGCTTTTATGAGGGAAAAAGTACAAATAACTAGAATTTTATAATAAAAATTGTTTATTTATCTGTGTTATAAATATAATTTTCTTTAAAGTACTGTCCATTTAATACAATACAGCAGTCTAAAGGGTTTTCACTTTTCAAAGTAGTCTGGAAACGCAAGGTAAAGCCTTTTAATGTATGTGCCATTTTTTTTCCACCAGTTCTAAGTCAGCAAAAAAAAAAGATACATTTTTTTTCATTTGAAAGAATAAAGAGATGTCACACAGTTAAAGAACAAGTAAATAAGACTGACAGATAAGCTGATTCATGTTTAATTTTTAATTAAAAATTGCTTCACACTGTCATGGTAAAACTTGAACTCCTCCATTTGTCAAAAAGCAGAATGCTTATGTTTTCTCATATCACACAAATGATTCAAAACTTGTAGATAAAATGTCTGACAATTATAAAGTAATTGTGAGAGAAAAATGTTGTTTGCATCAACAACAAAAAAATATCAGCATTATTTGGAACATGGTGAATTTGACAACTTCATTAAATTATTTGTAAACTTGTTTTTTTTTTTCAGAACAGCTTTTTTGTAATCTATTTCAAGCATTAGACTGCTATTCCTGCCATTTCTCTAAAATAAAATAAAATTTTACATTATTCCAACTTTTCCACCATTACAAAAAGTTGAAAAATTATGGAAAATGCACTTTACAAAAAAAAAAAAAAAATTTACGTGGCACCGCAATTTCACACAATAACATAATTTGACAAATTTTTGCAAAAGAATCTCATTAAGAGCTAGTAATAGCAGAAGATTGTGTGATAACAGGCACACTTACCAGTGAACAATTCTGGTTATTTTTGGATTTCCTCTCATATTTCAATTTCTTTACTCCTTCTAATGTCACACAATCAAATGTGAATATGACTTTGACCAAAACATTTTTATCGCTTTTGATGTCACAAGTCCAAATGTGAACATGACATTTTTTTTCTTTTACTTTTCTGAGATCATAAGTAAATGTCAATAAATATATATCTTCTCTTCTTTCAGATAATAAACAAAATCTATTTACTACTTATTTTTTTACATTAGTTTAGCATATTATAGTTTTATTTATTAATTGTAAAATTAATTTCAATTGGTTTTTAATATTTTGTAATTGTAGCCAAACGTAAACTTTTTGTCACAATGTTAGCATGTATATTAATTAATACATGTATTTGTTTGTATTCTGTTACAATACTTTAGAATGTTAATATTTCTTTTGTAATTGAACTTTTAGGATTGTAATATTTTTCTCATAATTGAACTTTTAATGAAATTTAAAATGTGATGTTTTTTTAAATTATAAAATTTAATTATTTTGCTAAACTCTAAATTTTATAATTTAATTCTATAAAATATTTTTTTAAATTTTAAATTAAATTTGAATATTTTACAAAGACTAAACATAATATAATGTTAAAGGTTGTTTATCATTTGTTTGAATCCGCAATGTTTCTATGACTCTACCTAGTATCAAAAATGGCATAGAGAATATTCTAAACTGGCACCCAACCAGATTTTGAATTTCTTCATAATTGGATTAGTTTTATATTTCTCATTATTTTTGTTAATCAACTATATATATATGTATTATTTACACTCACGACAATTTTAAGTTTTCACACACATACAATTGTCACGTGTCACCCGTAATGTGTATATATATATATTGATCACTAGTTGCAGCTTTACCAATAGCTCTCTAACAAGCTTAGTTTACATAAACGCTGAGAGATCTAGTTTCTGGTCTTCCTATCCTTTACTGACGTGAGCCACCTAGCAGGTTGGAGACAATGAAAGAGATATTGAATTCTATCTCTCTCAGTGTTTATGTAAACTAAGCTTGTTAGTGAGCTATTGGTAAAGCTTCATCTAGTGACAATAAAATGCAATCTATGAGCAAGTTATGAAATTTATAACTTGTTTTGTTTATCATATATATATAAAATACATATTTTGCGGGTTCATCCGTGTTAAAAACTTTTAATATCAATACACTGACGTTTCGACTTGGTCACACAAGCCATCCACAGAGTTATAAACTCTGTGGATGGCTTGTGTGACCAAGTCGAAACGTCAGTGTATTGATATTAAAAGTTTTTAAAAGTTTTTAACACGGATGAACCCGCAAAATATGTATTTTATATATTTAACCCGTGCAAATCTTCGTTTTAACATATATATATAATGCAATAAATTAAAATGAGATCAATATATAAATAATTAGAAATGGTTAACAACATCATATATATATATTGTGCCGGACGAAAGATTTTAGGTTTGTATATCCTGACCACGGAACTAGACCTTTATTTTAAGGGTGGGCAGTATATACGAACATGAATGTGCTGGACTAAACCCAGGGAGAGCAAAAGCGAATGAATGTGATTCAGATAATTGAGAAAACACTGAGACAAACATCAGCTAAAATACTTATAAGAACTTTTTAAATTTATTAAACATAATAACAAAATAAACATGAAACTTGATCTACATTTACTTAGCAGATCTTAACATTGAGTGTATGCGAGCAGTACTATGTTAAATACCCAGGCAGACAAGTTCATTTCTTATCTATAACACAATAATGGCTTATATCTTCTTGCTAGCAGTTCTCCCAACCAATTCCCTTTTCCCTATAGAGATTTAGTAAGATGGATGTTTGTGGAGAATAATGGGACAGCACAGACGAGCTTTTCTTAGTCCGGAAAAGAAATGTCAGAACCAAGAATGTCATAATTCTGCAAAACGCTCATGGGCAAGTACATTGAAACAAGCCAAGGTTAGTCTCAGACAAGAAAATAAACATTATGAACTACGTAATCTGAATTATAAGCAAATAAATCTCTACCAAAAAATAAATAAATCATATATCCTATAAATCGCTAGCCAAAGCCAAGTTTGATTTAGTTTAACGCCGAAGCAAGCAAACAAACAAAAATAAAAGAAAACTACTAAGGTCGGTCTGAGCATTTAACAAGGGTTAATCATAAAACTGAGAAATTATTAAGCATATAAAATACCACTCACCCTATGTAAAATAAACAAAAATACATTAATATTTAAATTGATAAATTACATATCATAAATATAATTTCTTTTTAAGATTAAGCTGAGACTTGTGAGAGACTTAATTAGAGATTTAGCCCTGATTTTGATATGGAAAGGTAAGTTACCTCGAGATATTAATTTCTGCTGTTCACACAAAGTTTAGTTTATAGAGTCCTCTACAGTGGCTGTCATTTACTACAGGTTCAGGAGTCTGGAGGCATTATTGGGATCCACTCTGGACTTGACAGTTAGGTCATGATTGAAGTCACAATTTGTAGCTCCGGAGGTTCATCTTTGAAAAGGCTCAGCCCATCATGTTGTGGAGATTCTTCATGGTGTATATTACAGGCATGGTGTCTGAATGACTGCTATTATCATGGCAAATAAAGTTATTGTCGGTCAATGGAAATTCAACTTGGTGATTCCCATAGCACCAATGTCAAAAAAAAAATTAGTCACTTTAACAATGCAACAGTTCAATAACAGCTAAAATCTGGATCAATCCTCAATAACAAGAAGCTGAGCAATAAAAATAAAAAAAACTGAATGACTAGAATAGTCTCTTTGAATCCACCTCTCTAATAAAAAAAATTACCCAGCTATTTATGTCCTTTGTTATCTCCCACGCAATCTTTTTTTTGCAACTTTCAAACAAGGTAAATCTTTATCTCCCACTCAATCTTAATTAGAAAAACAATATTGTACAGGGCTTTATCTTACAAAAATAATTATTATTTTTTATATAAAAAAAATACAAAACTAAATCTCAGCTTTAAAAATACATCAACATTAATTTTTTTTTAGTTTAAATAAAATACTTTTATAAGAGCACTAATTAAACTTTGTTTGCTTTTAATTATTTAAAAAAAAAAAAACAAGTGTCATAAAAAAAATATTTTATACTAAAATCAACTGAGAATTAAAAATATAAGATTTCAAGATAAATAAGTATGTGTGTTATTACACATATAAAACTTGGTTTTTCTTTTTTCTAATTTACATAATAGAACCCTTGAATCGGATAAAGTATCCAGTTCAATATATATATAATCATTATCATGATGATCAAATAACCATATAACCTAGCACTGAAAGTTAAACTAAATTAAATTTATTCCAAAAGTATTTTTAATTTCGTTTTTGAGATTCAATTTAAAATTAATTTTAAGATGATAAATTTTAATTTCACAAATCATAATTTATTTAAATTACTACCATAATTTCTACATGTATCCCACTGCATTATATGATTTTTCAGGGATAATGAATATTATGAATATGTTTAGAATGAATTTGAAAGGGAAAAACAAACTCTTATTAATAATAATAAAAATAAGCTAATAATTTATCTACTATAAATATATATAATATGAAATTGTGTCTTACACTTCTGTAATTGCTAACAGATAAATTTAATACACAATATTAAAAAAAATAGAAAAATACTTATAAGTATTAAAACATAAGGCCTTTTGAATAAATATAAGAATAAAATCTTACCAAATGTCTTAAATTTTTTTAATCAGTTGTATAGTTAACAAAATATTTTAATTGCAATTTTTTAGTCAGCCTGTTAATAAGGAGTTAACTAACTTCTAATCATGAGGCTTTGTTTAGCTTTCACTTATTACTAGCAAAAATAAATACACATATCATAAGTAAAAATTGAATAATAGTATTACATAAATGTCTATATGTATTAATATATACATATGGATCAAGAAAAGTTTATCTTACAGTTGAAACTGTAAGATATTCGAAATTAACAGTAAAGAATGTAGAAAAGTATATTTTGTACAGAGATTTTTTAACATTAATTATCTAAAAGTGTTGATTAACGTTATTTAAAAATATTTTTAGCTATAAAATAATTCCTCTTTTTGACTGAAATTTTACTAATGGAAATGGAAAAATAAAGAATTAATAACAATCATGAATTTTTGTAAAGCACTGGATCTATTTCTTAGAATTAAAATGGATATTGTTACCATGTTTGTCAAACTTTATAGAGTCTTTATTATGAACACCCCCCCCCACATATATATATATAATCATTAAAAACCAATCAACCCTTAGACAATCGTAATCTCAAACTGTTGTTTTGACAACAATTTGAAATTGTTGATTGTTATTGATATTGGGATTGTCTATGTGTGAAATGGCTTTTCATAATTAATTACAAAGCCATTTATCTTTGAACATTATTACTTTTAATATCATTATCATCAATCATTATCAATCCACTGCAGGATGAAGGTCTCTCCAAGTTCAATCCATCTTCTCCGATCTCTAACATCTCTTCTCCACATCACCTCTGCACACTTTCTTATTTTATCCATCCATCTCACATGTGGTCTCTTTCTGCTTCATTTACAATCTCTTGGAATGTAGTTTAAGATTTAAATTGTCCATCTATTATTATCCTATATATATATTGTAATGGTATATGCCATTACAATAATTTAAAATTAATTTTTTTTTTTTTTAAGTTCGTAAATAAAAAAAACTAAAAGCTAAAATTAAAGAATTGTTCAATGTACGTATATATATATTTGCACAGATGCAAAACTTTAAAAATTATTTTCTTTTTAAAATATATATATATTTGAACATATTTTTTTGTAAAAAGTATAAGATCTAAAGATAAAATATTTTTGTAAATGGAAATGATGTGTTTATTAATTAAATGAAAATCAAACTAGCCCTTGGGGCTCTTATATAAAAAAGTCAGATAAAGATATAGATAAGAGAATAAAAAAAATTACAATGTCCAATAGAAGCAGTAACCAATTGTTCGGACCTTAATGAAAATTATTGGAATAGGAAACAATGTTCAATGAATCCAGAGGAGTACTATAAAAGAAAAAAATATTCAAATTAAAACAGTTCCAGCTTGTTTTTTTTGTGAGAAGGGCGATAAGATGCATTTGTTGCTCTCTCTCACTTATTTTAAATAAAATGACTGTAATACCAGGATTGAACCAACTAAGGCCTCCTCCAGAACAACAGACCGGTCTTCAAATGGAAACATCATGGGAATTGGCACCAGGAACCGGGATTCTTCTATTGTAAGACATGAACTATAAAATTTAATAATAATTAAGAACTTTCGTTAAGAGTTGACAAGCTTTTAATATTCAGCTAACCTAAATTTTAAAAAGAACTTTTATCTGACTTTCAAATTGATAATTAATGTTTAAATTTTATACATTTGAATTTGCTAAAAATTATTTCCATTTTTTTTGTTTTATTTTTATTAATATTGTATAAATTATTTAAATGCATTAAATTTAAGTTGGGTATAGATGCTTGCATAGATTTGTTAACGTTTAAATATATTTTTTGATTTTCATATTTGATTGAAATATATAGATATTCGGTAAATACGATATCTCACATTGAATATCTAAAAATGCATTTATTCGAGTGTCTTTTTTTAGTTATTGGTGTCAATGCAGCATCTTATGATGAATGCCATTGGGTTTCTTGTAAATTTCCCTCTGCAATTACATCAATGACTTTATGTTTTGATCATTTATGTTGTTTTTGAAATGTTTTTGAGTGAGTAATCTATGTAGTCGATCTATACTCAATATAAAAAAAAACTTTTATAAAATTCATTTGTGTGAAATTATATAAATGTTAAACTTAAGTTGGGCATGAATGGCTATATAGATTTGTAAAGTTATATTAATTAATTAAGGGAGGGTTAATCTTAGGTTATTTATTTCGTAGTTAAATTGGGTCAATGGATGGGATATATTGGTGTAATTAGTAGATGTAGTATGAGATTCGCTATGGGAAGGATTGATTTATACACCGCACACCCCCTTTTTGCCTATGGAAGGAATAGTAAGACAGAAAATGCAGTCCCTTCCTATGGAGTTTTTTTTATATTGTTCTTTTTGCTGACAGATGTAGCATTCCTGTTTGGTTGAGAGTCAATGTCTTCTCTAACCATACTGTTCAGATGTACATTCCTGACAGTATGGTATTTTGTGCTGTCGTATTTCATGCTGCATTGAATACATTGATGTATCAGATGGATTGACACCAGTTTGACTGCGAACTTTTGGCTTAAGGTTAAATAAGGGATAGATATATTTTCTTTTCAAATGCAATCGATGTAGTCTATTCATACTCAACAATCTTAAAAAAAATATTAAATTCATTTGTATGAATGGTTAAAAATTTTAAAATAATAATTTAAATTAAAAGTTTAAAATAATAATTTAAATTAAAAGTTAATATTAAAATCTAAAATAATAAATGTTATTCCTCAAATTTTAAATATTATATATGTGTGTTAATAAATGTTTGTGTATTAATTACTGGCAGTGGCTTTTATTTTTTTTATATGTAAGATATAGATTAAATAAAGATATATGTTATTATCTCTGTGTCTCCACTGAGCTAGTGGCAAGGGCTAACAGTCTAAATAATAAATAAAAATTGAATCTTTAACAGCATGTATCTGCCTACTCTATAAATTTTCTAGGTTCAAGTAGCCTAGTGGTGCTCTGTTGGCAGATATGTTAAGACTGGACATGTCATCATCTTTCCGGACTGTTATAATATATATATATATTGTGCCAGGCATTTTCAAATGGCCTTGCACAAAGTATGTATTAAGCACAACAAATATATAAATGTGCTATATTAATAATGGAAATTCGGTCTGAGCATTAAAATACCCACACACACCAATTTAAATAATATGAAATTGACATAGAAAATATTGTAGAGTAAACTCATGTATTTTTTTGTTTTATATTTCCGTTTTGTATATGTTTTATGATATGTTATTTTATGTATTTGGCTTTTCTCTGAAAAATTCAAACAGAGAAAAGCAATTGTTCCAATGTAATTGTACATATTTTTTTTAATTACTTTTCTAAAAACTAATTTTATTCTGTAAACTAAGAATGTTAATTGCTTTTGCAAAATGTTTGATAATGCTATAATTAAACTGTTATCTTTTTAAAAATTCTTTTGAATTGATTTTGTAAGCAAGTGGTCGGAGTAATCAATATGGAAACGAGTCATTGTATCAAACTTAAAATGTAGAATTTAATTGGAAAAATTGTAAGGAATGTTATAATCTAAATGATAAGATAAATTGAAAGGATTGGCTGATTCATACTTCTCAGAGGGCTAGTGGGATGGATATAGTTTAGTCAGTGCTGGGAGATTTTTTTTTTTCGTAGGCATTCCAGTCGTTCATTACTTTGGCTCCAGAATTCTCCAAGCACCCAGCTACTTAGAGATTAATTTATGAACAAGACTACCGCTGACACTTTCTAAGAAATCCATTATACAGTTCTTTTAAGAACTAAGGATTTCTTAAAGATTTAATGAACCAGTCAAATTAGCAAATGAACATTTGATAAAAATTATTATCATATACACACAGAGGAAAATATGAAGCAATCTACCAGAGAGTCCAGTAAAATGACCATGGGGTAGACAATCAGCCAGTGCACCGCCCTTTCTCTATCCCAAGCCGCCAAGATGTGACCACGCCAGTTCCAGCCGCCCTGCCTATGCCTAAATGGATGAAATCCTCACCACACAGCCAGTTAACTTGAAGCCCACTCAGCCCAGAGGAGAAGAATGAAGACGCAGATATAAGTTTATTTTAAGATATTTATTAACATTGAAATAATTAACTTTTCTATTTCCGATTAGATATATATTTTTTTGTTATTATTATTTATCATTTAAAAATGAGAGAGTCTCTCGCATATGTATAAATTGACGGTTATTGCGGTCATAAATGGTAAAGCTTTTACTTAAATCCTTTGAGTGAATGTTTCTATTTCAAATTAGTATTTTCAACAAAGATTGCAATGAGATTTTTTGTTGTTGTTGTTGCTATTCGTTTTGCTGTTGTTGTTATTCCTGAAATTCGTCAAATATAAATATGCATGTATATATATATATATATGTATGCGTTCATACGCTTATTATATTCGGTAAATATGATATCTCATGCTGAATATCAAAAAAAAAAAATATGTATTTAACCGTATATCCTTTTTAAGTTATTTTTTTTTGTGACTGCTACACCTCACGATGAGTGTAAGAAGGGATTGATTTATTATAGATTCCCTATAAGCAAGTACTCTAATAACTTTATATTTAAAATAATAGTAGGTGTATAATTGGGCTGCACGTATATACATGTATAGAAATTTATCTTTGGCAAAACGGAAATAGATACAGTACCTTATGGTGAGTACGATATGGTATCTGAGCCAATGCAACAGATCGACTTGTTGAAAATATGAAATTAGTGATATATTTCATTGTGCAAATATGCATAGTTTTTATTATTATATTTCCTATCAATAAAAAGGTTTTAAAGTTATCAGTAAAAGCGTATGCCTGTATGACCGAAAATCTCATATCTGTATATCAAATCACACAACTTAAAATTTATTTCTATTGGGTAAAAAGAGCTCAGACCACTTCCATTACTTATAAACATTGTCAATAGTTTTAGGGAATTATTATTGTTCTTATTTAAATTTGGATTTTATCTATTTAAACGCTTTGAAAATCTATATATATTGGGATAATTAATTATTTAGTATTTTGTTATTATATCATCATTTATATGAAACGGTAATGGGTATTTGGGACTAAATAAATATTTAATCACATTATTAAACTTGTTTCGTTTTTATAGTATTAGTTATATCGATAAAATGTGTTCTTTCCTTATCAACCACATACCTGTAATAATCATTTAACTTACCCATTTGAAGACCCTAGATGTAGAGTGACTTGAGCTAGCCACACGGGATATCGCTCTACCGGGGTGTTAAATCTTATTCTTATGCTCCGCTGAACATATGGTATTGCACACCCTTCTAGGAGGGTGAAAAATTCATTTTTTGATTCTTTTCTAGAAGTGGCGCGCAAAAGTCTATTTTGTAATTAGATTTTTCAAAGGTGTGTACTTGCCATTGTTCTAAATATTCGGGCATTAAAATAAGATATCAACTAAAGGGTGTTTTAACTGGAAGATTCCTGTCAATCCACTCTTTCTATCAGTTTAGCTGGAAGTACTGATATGTATGAGTATAGAAAGCGGCTAAATTGATATCCATTTCTTTACCTGTTAAATCTTGGTCACTTCATGCTCAGTGCAAGATTAGGAAAAGAATTCCGCAGGGAGTATGGTCCGGTACAGTAAAACTGGCGCACAACGTGTTTTAAATGTAAAAATGGTACGATTAAGGAAAGAACAAGTTAAAATTATATAAATGTATAAATTATGGTAAAAATAATTTACGTGCCGTGTGTATATATAAACTTTATGTAGGTGAGTTAAAAACTAAATTAAAAGTTTGACTACATATATAAGAGAAATTATATAAAATTCGATCTTTTTTTAAAAAAATATATAGTGTAATTAATAGGCCGTACAAATGAACACGCTTAGTTTGCTATATATATATTTTTTGAAGATATTCTTAGTTAATTAAAAATATTTTACTCAGAAATTTGCAGTTCCAAAATGATAGTTTATTCTTTGTAGCGACGGATATTTAATATATATTTACGATTCAAATTGTTAGCAATAAATCAAACGCAAACACTGTATTCTATAAGTATAGTGTATAAGTAAAATAGACTTAAAAGTAATTTTAAATAAATATACATGTAATATATTGACGGTTGATATTTCGTTATATAGAGTACAGATTCTTTTATCTTAATAATTGCTTAACAATTTTCACTTTAAACCGGGTCGCTAACATTTTATTAGATAAGTAAGGTTGCCATTTAATCTGAGTAAAAACATACGTCAACTTGTGAAATTAAAATAGAAATAAAAACTATTAAATGAATGAGTTGGGGAAAAATAATGTCACACTTTGCATATATACGCATATATAAATATGGACGGAGGATTTCTATAAATGGTTATTACAAATAAAAGTAATAATTTATTATAGCGTAATATTTTAAAATAACTTACAATTGAGTTTATTGTTTTTGTTTTAAAAAGAGAGTGAAATATAATGAAAGTATAGCTATTAAACAGACATAAGAACGTTAAAACTTAATATTAGGTAAACATGATAAATAATCAGATCAAATAATTTAGGAGTCTTTATGGTTAGATGTTGTAGGTTACTTGTGAACGGTTGTCTCTCAAGCATTGTGTGTATAGGTTGATTCGTATCGGCATTTCGTGAGCTGGGGATTTGGAGATGGGGGAAACGCAGGGGTTGGCTGGAGATGTCTGTGTGATCTGGAGTCTCTGTGGCCTCTGGTGAACGAACACTTTTCGCCACGCAAAAATGCGAGCAATTCTTTTAGCAGAGAAAATATTCTCTGGGACTCATTTGGAGTAATGCAAATGTACTCGTAAGTCTCGTATAAAAGGAGCAGAGGAGCATTAACTTCAACTCTTCTTATATATATAAATTCATTGCCCTTCGTTTGTGGTTGCAAAATATCCTGTCAGCCTCAAAAAAGTGAGCATGGATGCACCCGCGAAGTTTGGTACATTATTCTGATAGTATTTTTCATGGTTCGTTCGACTTTGCTTGGCTGTCACAGGGTTCTAGAAAGGATAGGTATCTCCATGTTAGCAGTCTGTTTGTTTTCTTTTATCTCTGACTCTGGGGATTGGGATGCTGGTGCAGTTTTGGCTGAGTATAGCGATGCTATGGGGGATGAGGTGTCACATTATCACCATTCGACATCGTGCTTTTTAGATTGTCAAAAGAAATACAAAAATCAGTAAAAATATAGTTAGAAAAATAGTTAGTAGTCTGCATAATAAAATCTTAAGACTTTAAATGGTCATACCCATTTAAAAGTCTCGTTGGAGAGGGGGGTATTGTGCCAGGCATTATCAAATGGCCTTGCACAAAGTATGTATTAAGCACAACAAATATATAAATGTGCTATATTAATAATGGAAATTCGGTCTGAGCATTAAAATACCCACACACACCAATTTAAATAATATGAAATTGACATAGAAAATATTGTAGAGTAAACTCATGTATTTTTTTGTTTTATATTTCCGTTTTGTATATGTTTTATGATATGTTATTTTATGTATTTGGCTTTTCTCTGAAAAATTCAAACAGAGAAAAGCAATTGTTCCAATGTAATTGTACATATTTTTTTTAATTACTTTTCTAAAAACTAATTTTATTCTGTAAACTAAGAATGTTAATTGCTTTTGCAAAATGTTTGATAATGCTATAATTAAACTGTTATCTTTTTAAAAATTCTTTTGAATTGATTTTGTAAGCAAGTGGTCGGAGTAATCAATATGGAAACGAGTCATTGTATCAAACTTAAAATGTAGAATTTAATTGGAAAAATTGTAAGGAATGTTATAATCTAAATGATAAGATAAATTGAAAGGATTGGCTGATTCATACTTCTCAGAGGGCTAGTGGGATGGATATAGTTTAGTCAGTGCTGGGAGATTTTTTTTTTTCGTAGGCTAATCCAGTCGTTCATTACTTTGGCTCCAGAATTCTCCAAGCACCCAGCTACTTAGAGATTAATTTATAAACAAGACTACTGCTGACACTTTCTAAGAAATCCATTATACAGTTCTTTTAAGAACTAATGATTTCTTAAAGATTTAATGAACCAGTCAAATTAGCAAATGAACATTTGATAAAAATTATTATCATATACACACAGAGGAAAATATGAAGCAATCTACCAGAGAGTCCAGTAAAATGACCATGGGGTAGACAATCAGCCAGTGCACCGCCCTTTCTCTATCCCAAGCCGCCAAGATGTGACCACGCCAGTTCCAGCCGCCCTGCCTATGCCTAAATGGATGAAATCCTCACCACACAGCCAGTTAACTTGAAGCCCACTCAGCCCAGAGGAGAAGAATGAAGACGCAGATATAAGTTTATTTTAAGATATTTATTAACATTGAAATAATTAACTTTTCTATTTCCGATTAGATATATATTTTTTTGTTATTATTATTTATCATTTAAAAATGAGAGAGTCTCTCGCATATGTATAAATTGACGGTTATTGCGGTCATAAATGGTAAAGCTTTTACTTAAATCCTTTGAGTGAATGTTTCGATTTCAAATTAGTATTTTCAACAAAGATTGCAATGAGATTTTTTTGTTGTTGTTGCTATTCGTTTTGCTGTTGTTGTTATTCCTGAAATTCGTCAAATATAAATATGCATGTATATATATATATATGTATGCGTTCATACGCTTATTATATTCGGTAAATATGATATCTCATGCTGAATATCAAAAAAAAAAAAAATGTATTTAACCGTATATCCTTTTTAAGTTATTTTTTTTTGTGACTGCTACACCTCACGATGAGTGTAAGAAGGGATTGATTTATTATAGATTCCCTATAAGCAAGTACTCTAATAACTTTATATTTAAAATAATAGTAGGTGTATAATTGGGCTGCACGTATATACATGTATAGAAATTTATCTTTGGCAAAACGGAAATAGATACAGTACCTTATGGTGAGTACGATATGGTATCTGAGCCAATGCAACAGATCGACTTGTTGAAAATATGAAATTAGTGATATATTTCATTGTGCAAATATGCATAGTTTTTATTATTATATTTCCTATCAATAAAAAGGTTTTAAAGTTATCAGTAAAAGCGTATGCCTGTATGACCGAAAATCTCATATCTGTATATCAAATCACACAACT
The DNA here is from genome assembly GCA_028023455.1 of Epiperipatus broadwayi. Classification (NCBI taxonomy): domain Eukaryota; kingdom Metazoa; phylum Onychophora; class Udeonychophora; order Euonychophora; family Peripatidae; genus Epiperipatus; species Epiperipatus broadwayi. Next base: position 7,547,511 of record JAQFVV010012433.1, read on the forward strand.
TAAAATTTATTTCTATTGGGTAAAAAGAGCTCAGACCACTTCCATTACTTATAAACATTGTCAATAGTTTTAGGGAATTATTATTGTTCTTATTTAAATTTGGATTTTATCTATTTAAACGCTTTGAAAATCTATATATATTGGGATAATTAATTATTTAGTATTTTGTTATTATATCATCATTTATATGAAACGGTAATGGGTATTTGGGACTAAATAAATATTTAATCACATTATTAAACTTGTTTCGTTTTTATAGTATTAGTTATATCGATAAAATGTGTTCTTTCCTTATCAACCACATACCTGTAATAATCATTTAACTTACCCATTTGAAGACCCTAGATGTAGAGTGACTTGAGCTAGCCACACGGGATATCGCTCTACCGGGGTGTTAAATCTTATTCTTATGCTCCGCTGAACATATGGTATTGCACACCCTTCTAGGAGGGTGAAAAATTCATTTTTTGATTCTTTTCTAGAAGTGGCGCGCAAAAGTCTATTTTGTAAATAGATTTTTCAAAGGTGTGTACTTGCCATTGTTCTAAATATTCGGGCATTAAAATAAGATATCAACTAAAGGGTGTTTTAACTGGAAGATTCCTGTCAATCCACTCTTTCTATCAGTTTAGCTGGAAGTACTGATATGTATGAGTATAGAAAGCGGCTAAATTGATATCCATTTCTTTACCTGTTAAATCTTGGTCACTTCATGCTCAGTGCAAGATTAGGAAAAGAATTCCACAGGGAGTATGGTCCGGTACAATATATATATATATATATATATATATATATAAACATTAAATTAAACATAGTTTAATATATACATAAACAAAAAGAGTAAATTACTCTCCTCCAAGCTACGAATTAAAGGTACTATAAATATTAAGCAAAGAATCAAGAATATAATGAATCACCTATTCTTGGAAGCTGTGACGTTTGTGAGCATATCTTTATAAACATTGCTGATAAGTGAGAGTGAAATTAACATCCAGATGAAAATGATACTTAAGTATTATTAAACTCAAAATTGGAGACAGCAACTCTCCTTCAATATCTTGAAAATAATAAAAAAGTGCCTATGGCTTTATTTCTTGGGAGTTCATAAAAGTTTGAGCACCAGACCTGTGAGCACCAGCATTGTTCCTGGGACCTCCTGATTCCAAGTTGGATACTCTACCACCTATGACATTCTGAACAGGGTAAAATAATGATTATGGTTTAATTGCTCCAGAGTTTATAAGAATTTCAATTATGATGACTTCAAGTGCCAGAATCGATCCTAGGATCTCTTAATTCCAAATAAGATGCTCTACCAACTGTGCCAAAACAGCACAAAGTGTAATAATTAAATAAGATTTAATATGTAAACTTTAAATTAAACAGTGCTCAATGAATATGTAAACAAAGAGATTAAATTGCCCTCCCCATGCTATGAATTAAAGGCTTTTTAAATGTTGATTAATTCTTGATCTTGTGTGTGTGTGTGTGTGTATTTATAAATAAAAGGTTTAATAATGTTTCAAAAAGTTTACTAAAAGAGAAAGATCTTTCCAACATTCACTCAAATAGTTATATTCTTATCAAACATGTCATCAACTTATGCTGAAAAAGAATTTAACAATTTATCATTCTCATTTGATTCTTTGGGAAAATGTAGCTAAGATAATCTTCATTAATATATAAAAACAAGTACAGTATATATACTTTTAAGCTAGATATAAATAGAAATGATTTGCATCCAGTTTTTCAAGCCTCCTTTTGTCATGCACTCCATCATATAGTACTGATACACATGACCAAATAAGATAAATACTCTACAGTCTTGAAAAGCATTTATCTTTTTTCACATGTATGTGGTCATGTGTATCAGTTGTATAAGATGGAGTGGATGAGTAGAGGGATTTTGAAAGTCTAGATTCAAATCCTCTCTAATTACATTGATTAATATATAAACTAAATGATAAGCTGGATTATTTATGGGCTGACTATCTGCCAGAAAAATCTCAACTCTGTTTGAAACCTGAAAAACAATTTCTTTTTTACATAATCCATATATGAACTCCAGATTATGAGAATTCTAAAAAACTCTTAATATATATCCATATGATTTACTACAACAAATAAAAGAGAGCATAAATTCCTATAATACAGGATGAATTATAAAAAAATACATGTTACTTTAGTTAATTTGTGCAACACTTTGCATAAAAGTTGGAATTAAAAAAATATTCCATTTATAACAGTCTATGTTACAGTTGTAAAGAAGATATCACTCATTCATTAAAGTATATTAGCATATTACAGTAGATATATTTATTTTATAGTATATAATAACAAAATATAAAATCTCCGTTTAAAGGTAAAAAACAATCCGATTATAATATATTTAAAATAAATATTATTTACAAGATCCAAGTGTCTATGACTCTATGATTTACATATTATATCAAAAAATTAAAAAATAAAATGATGATAGTTGCTAATTTTATTCTATATCAGTAATTGTTTAATTATGATAATTAAATTTTATTGATGTAACATTTTTTTTAAAGATGATTATTCGGCAAAATGGTACTAGGGGCAAAGTTTACATCTCTTTCGTCAAAACTTACGTAAATTTTAAAATACCTTAAAAGATAATTATTGCAATTTTCTAAATATTTTAAATATACATTCAAGTTCAAAGTTCGTTTACACATTAAATTATCAATGAAACATTGTCAGTTATTATAAAATTACTAGTTGTTCTGCATCAAAGTATTTTCCGAGGCAATGAGAAGTTATTTGTTAATTTATTTACTTGTTTTAAAATATCAGATTAGAAATATTTCTCTGTCTTTACAAATTATTACATATAATTCTAAAACCCACCCAAAGGTGTAACATATTTACTTTCGGAGATTAAATAAAAATCTCAGAACATTGACTTTTATATCCTGTATATACGCATGTATAATAAACGTGCACACATAGATGTATAAGTATAAACTTTTATCATATATACATATATAATGATAATTTTAAAGTGTTAACTATTCTTTTTTATGTTGAAAGTAATCACATTCAATTTTATAGTCTTTTTTGTAGTAATGTAATATTATTTAAAATTAAATGTAAATACCAAAAAAAAAATCTCATTATTTTCGAGAAGAATTAATATTTACAAACTATTCAGTATGATTAGTAACATTTTGTTAATCTAGCTACAAATCAGATTTTAAAATCGTCAAGTGTTGGTGGCCTAGTGGTTAGCATAGCTGCCTTCCAAGCAGCCGGTCCGGGTTCGCTTTCCGGTCAACACATTTGACATATTAAAAAAATCATATTGAAAAATTTCAACCATACTTGACTAAATTATTGATATTTATGGGGTGGGGGGGGGATGGGAGAATCACCGAACGAATTTGAATGTCCTCATATGAGGTCTAGAACATTTTGAAAAAATGTTGATTTTATATCTAATATAGAAAAAAAAAAAATGGATGAATGAATAAAAGGAAGATGGGGTAGGGAGGAGGAGAATGACAGAATGAATTACAATGTCCTCATATGAGGTCTAGAAAATTTTGAAAAAATGTTAATTTTATATCTAATATAGAAAAAAAAAAATGAATGAATGAAAGGAAGATAAAAAAATATGAAAGTAAAACTTTGATATTTTTTATTTCTTCAGATATTATTAAATTAAAGACAAGCAAAAATAAAAATTAATTTTAAATATAAATCTATGATAACAAAAAAATATATAGCACTTAATATCTTTACATTGAATGAAAACTGCAAATAAAATTACAAACTGAATGATTAAAAGAAAGCACGTGACAGGATAACCCTGAAAAGATATCTGATTTATTTTATAAAAAATCCCCTATTCCACTTTATCCCAAATTAACATAATAAAGTAGACTATATCGTAAAAAAGATTAAAAACATTGAATTAAATCACTGATTTTAATAAGAAAAAAAAAGCATATCGTAGTGTAAATATTTGACCTTTTTACAAATTTTTAGGAATTAATTAGATATACTTAGTTTTACTTAATTTTTGATAAATCCTGACAGTTATATATTTCTTCAAATAAAAAGTATTCTTTGAAATAATGTATTCTGTTACAATTTATAATCCTAGAAAAACATAATTCACATTAAAAACTTTTAGAATTTTTTTTTCCTAAGAATACTTGGAGGAATGTCTTCTAACGAATGAAAATGTTCTATTTAATTTTTTTCATCAGTGCTATTTTTGTCTTTTATTAGAATGTGTACTGAAACTTATGGTTTAGCACAATGTAAAAATATAGTTTGTTTTAATTGGGTTGATAATCGTTTTCAGTTACAAATAGGACTTTCTGTAGGCTTTGATGAACAAAACATTTTAAATATATACCTTGTTCGTTTCCAAATTATAACAATACTTATTGTGTAATTAAATTACTTATTGCTTTACTTCATTGATGTAATTACTGCTTTAGTTTATTACTTTAGAAAATTAAATTGAGAGAGTGCAAATTTCTCAAGCGCTTGTGACTATTAGTAACCAATCAGATCTTAAGCAGAGAGTGCAAATTTCTCAATTTAATTTTCAATACCGTCTGCGCTTTATAAAATATTATTTATTATTTTAGTTATTTATTATCTTTCTTTTTGAAATTATTTATACTTCTGTTTTTAAAACATATTCTTTTTATATGCTTTTTGAGATTTAATTTCTCATAATAAAATGATTTGTTTTTATCGGACATATTATTTATGAAAAGAAAAAAAAAGATTAAGATACAATCTCAGAAAAAAATAAACTATTTTTCACTTTCTCCGATAAACAAAATTGCTATTAATTTAAGAAATAGAAGATATTTTTACCTGTTATGCAAATAGAAACATGTGGGATAGTCTACTTAAAGGCAATTATAATTATACAACTAACAAAGTAAAACAAAACACTTAGAGTACTTAATATTTCCCTTTTGTATTAAACAATTGAAGATTATATGTATTTTGCCACATTATACTATTATTAAAATTTGAAACAATCCAGGCTCAACAAATGATTGTTAAACTTAAATGAAAGAAGTGACTGGTTTTTTTAAAAAAAAAATACTACACATCATTGAAAATTTATATATTAAAATTTTTTTCTCTTTATTTTTACTTTTAAATTACTTATTGTAACAATTCTACCATTTGTCAAATATGATAATCAAAGTTACTTTAGCACAAATTATAATAATCATATAGATATTAAAAGTTAGTGCTTAATAATTAAAATAATCTTTGAAATTTTACACTCAAATCCAAATAACAGAAATGAAACAAGATTGGAGTAGATATAATTTAATTTGATGATAAATCAAAGCTATAATAATAAAAATATTACAAACTATGTCACCTTTCCAGACCATTAATTACTCCTCAATGACTGAAGGGAAATTAAATCCTTCTATTGATTACAAATTTATATTAGATTAAAAACCAGAACATTATCCCAAACTGGAAAATATATAGGAGAATATACCACACCATCAGACTTATTAAAAACACTACCATTACTAATTCAATAGAATATGAACTCTTATTTTTCTAACTATTATAAATTTAATTTATAATTTAAATGGTAAAAATTATGAGAAGAGAAACAGAAGGTCAGATTAATAAATAAAAAAATTATTCATTTTACAATAATGCATATAAAATATTTAAAACATCTTTACACTAAATGATAAATAATAAGTATTTAAACATAACCATCCTTCAAGAGATCACCCTTTTAAACACTAAAGTTTTATAAATGTCTTCAGTTTAAAATCCTTTTTATGTTAAGATTAGCATTTTTCCTTTGTTTGTTTTTCATTATGAAGTCTCTTTCAGCATTGAAGACACTGTAAATCATTCTTGTAAATGTAGAAACCATAATTCTTTTTAATTCTTTTAGCTACTTCAAGTTTTAATTTAATCAGATCCTATTTTTAAAGCACATTTCTTTATCTGTCCAAAACAAATATTCTGTAAGATAGGATTTCAGTTAACAATAACTTTGCAAAAATAATTTTTACCATAGGTTTAACAAAACTTAGAAATGGCAGTTCAAGTTTGATCATATATCAGGCTGAAGATAAATAATTAATCCAAGTTATATTGATCCAGGGTAAATGATACACATAGAGGAATTAGCTGCCATGAACCATAATATTTATCTTTGTTCTTAACTTGGCTGCTAATAAAAATAAATTTAAAGTTTTTACAAGCCACTAATGATGATTGTAAAACAAAAGGCAGAGTGGAAATGCTGACAAAAATTCTAGCTTTCAATAAAAATTTTAAGATCACATTTTATTCAAACCAACAATGATTAAACAATAAATCATATTCTATTATTTTTCTAATCATATTTTTAGACTAAATTTATTAATTATAATAAAAATATGTGTTCCAATATAAAAAAAATTCTTTTTATAAATTTGAGATTTAACAAACCAAAATTAAATCTTTTTTTAAATCATATTTTATTTCAATATTTGAATAATTGACCTTTGAAATTTGAACCTTAATCTTACAGTTGTCACAAACAACATTACATTTGCAAACAAGAAGAATTGTTTTTCTCACTTTTTTAACTATCATTTTTATTAAAATTATTACCCAAAGATAACTAGTACTTAACTACTCTTGTAGTAAATTATTCAACTTGCTTTGCAAACTGATACATTACCTTCCTACCACATTAGAAATAAAATAAGTCCACTTAGAACTTTGACATTGGATGATTTTATTTCTACACTAAACAATAATATTATTAAATTCATACATATAATCTTAATAATGAACTAGAAAATGAATGAATGCGATAACAAATTTAAAAATATCTTCAATAATAAAGTAAACTGAATAAATATAGAGGTACCAAATTTAAAATTACTCTTCCATATGAAAGTAAACTAATGTTTAATTAATGTTGATAATCACATGATCACCATGCACTACTAAATGGAGAGTTTTGCCTGTTTAATCTTGATAATGAGCTAAAGATGAAAGTAGTAGAGATAAATAAGTTTAATATCACAATACTATAATAAACTGACTGAATATTAACTAAACCCAATTTTAATTTCTTAAGGATTTTGCAATGAGTGCACCAATATGCATAGAGCACAAAAGATGTGCAAATTGATGGGCTAAATCCTGGGTGATGTGACTCACTGATTGTCTGAGGAAATAGTATTGGGTTGTCTGTAGGCTTCGGTCATGTTATAATAAATTATGTACAGTGCTCAACAATGACAGAATTGATGTTGCTGTGTTTTTTTCCCTGTGGCATGGAGAACAAAAGGGATCAACATTGTTGTTCAGCTGTCAGTTTCACAGAAAAAATGAAATGGGCAGAGCATGAAAGTTTAATCTTAACAAAAAGTCAGAGTACTTTGGATTAAAAGACCATTTTTGAACTTGCAGATTAATTGTTGATTTCAAGTATTATCAGATTGAGTTGTTAGTCCACATTTATATGGATTAATGAATACATTTTCCATTATGAATAGTTGTACATAGTTTGGAGAGATATCTGTGAGTATGCAGTTTTTTATATAATTGATGATTGATGATAGTGGGTCATATGAGGAGGGTAGCCCATCTGTTGATATTTGAAGAAGGCATGGTAGCACTAGGAAGTGATTGAAAGTGGCTATTATTAGGTTTGTGGCCTTCTGCAGATGAAGAATATAATTGATATGTAGGCCATGTTCATTGTCAATGGGTGGTCTGCTAATCTGTTTTCAGACATGGATGCCACCTTCCTCCATAAAAGATTCCTTGCAGAGTGAAGAAATTTAGTTTGTAAAACCTTTAGAAAAATTAGTAATAAAAGAGTAATAGGTGATTGGTGGGGTTTATTTGATTAAATAGCTGGATTTGGGAATATATGAAGAGGTATATTGTATTATATATTGGACTATTTCCCTCATCTAATCTGAGTATTGAATGTCTTTAAAAAATTAACTTTATTTAAATATTCCAAATACATTCAACTGTTAGTAATATCACATTACTAACAGTTGAATTTATTTGGAATATTTAAATAAAGTTAAATTTTTCTAATGACATTCAATACTCATATTAGATGATGGAAATATTCCAATATATAAATGCAACTAAAACACCATTATCACCAGCCTCAGGAAAACAATATCAAGAGATATGCTTTTGAGAGTGAGTTAGTGATTCACCCTGTTTTTTCATTGAACTTGTTCTGAATTTTATACCTTATTGCATTTTGCACACATATAAAAGGCAAAATCCAAACAGATGGATGACTTATTGCAATAGAGAGACCAAATAGCAATCTTATATTAGATTGATATTGAGTTTATGTATAGCTCCAAATCCTTGTAATGTTCTATTTTTGGCTGGGAGAAAGGCATTTATGTCATCAATATAGATGATGCATGTTACCTGCTGAGATGTATTTAGCATGTGGATGCCAGTAAATGTTTAATGGATTTTCACTGATAGTGGATTGATGTAGAAAGGAAATAGTAATGAACTTAAAGAAGAACCTTAAAAGATTGCTTGTGTTGGAGTGAAGGTTATGGAAATTTGCCACTGAGTGTTATACAGATTTCAAGATTCAGCACAAGTTAGCATGTATGTAAGAGCATAAGGTATTGTGGTAGTGGTCAATTATTTTTTAGTACCTTGATTGCCACAGAATCAAAGACCACCTTGAAGTTTATCTGGACTGCAACCAGACCATTTTGTTACAGCCTCACATCAAGTTCAAAACTGCTTTGAAGCCAAGATGCAGCTTGTTTTGTTGATAATTACTTTTTTTGCAAACTGATATGGTAAAATCAAAGGGAGAAGATGTGGATCAATCTTATTTTAATACCTTTCTCAATGAGTTTGATGGCTGTGGGTCCCTGGAGATTAGTCTAAGGTTATAAAGGGTGCTTATTAAAGCTGATTTCTTGTTGAAAGATACTATTGTGATTGTATAAAGTTGATTGGATAACATTTTTCAATGTTGTAGATTTTTGTGATAGTTCACAAGGTCACATAGAATTTGAGTGGTTGAATTGGTAAAGTAGGCAAACACAAAGTTTGGACTTTCATGAGTACTTGGATGATATGAATTGGGTAGAGTAGCATGTTTGAAAATTCAATGGAAGTAAATGGGTTGTTAGTTTCAAGTGTTTGAAAAATGTCAACAGGTGAGATAAAGGGTTGATGAGTTTGAAGCTTCTGTTTGAAATGCTTATATATAGGTTCAATAATATTATAAACTGCAAGTGTGGTTGTTCTAATTCAAACAGCCATGAGTACTCTAGTTGTGGAAGGGAATCCCAGAGAGCATATGATGCAGTCTTTATTCCATATATGCCATTGGCTAAGGCATATTTTGCTTTTTTGATAGCTAAATAGTGTTTTCATGTCTGACATATGTTGTGATATGCCTGGACAAGTCTACTTATATGCTGGTATGTGGTATGAGTAGGTTCAAACATCACTATCCACTTATGTAGTTGATCAGCCAGAGCTATAACATGGATAGTAGGGGGTTTTCTCTGGTGATGTGATAAATGTTAAATAAAAGTATATTTATATATGCCTGCTATCTTTGCACAGTGCTTGTTGTAGCCCTTCAATTTTCTAAAACATAATGTATGTTTCAGGAAAAAGAAAATTCTGAAGTGGATGCAGAAAATAGAATTCTCACTGTTTTACCAGGAAGCAATGTAGCTAGCTAAATTTAAACTAGGTTGAGTGTTGCAGTTTTCATAGAGTGATTTGATAATGGAGAAGGAATGAGATTCCAGCTAATGTAGTAATGCAGTGTTCGCAATAGAAGGAAAGGTCAATTAATTATGTGTGACTGTTATTATGGAATGCTACTGTGTTTAGAGGTAGAAAACATTCAGCACTCATAAGTGGTATTGCTATTTGATAAAACTATTGGAGATAAAGTCTGTATACTTTATGTTAAAATCTCTTATAATGATGTTTGCATAAGGAGTTGATGCTAGTAATGAGTTATAGTGAGTATGGCGTAGGATATGGTGATGTTTCCAGGTGGAATATAGGTAAATATTATGCTGAAAATTGTTATTTGGTGATGAAAGATTGGTATTAACAAGTTTGCATCAATATGTGAATGGACAATTTGGATTTAAAAGTAGACCAGCATTGACTGAAGAGGATGACATGTCCCTAAAGCAAGCAATCAATCACTCAGTGTGAAGATATACTGCAGAATCAATTTGTGATTCACTGTTATTTTTGTCTCCCGAAGCCCTAATATATGTAGTTGTGTGATTCTACTACATTTCTTAAGATAGTGTACTTTTTGTTTACTGAGTGTAAACAACACATATTAGAAGCTGTTATTGTAATTCTCAATGATAAGGTGGGTGGGGAAGTGTATATTTCAAGATATGACAATGGATATTTTTCAACATGTGAGTGGTATGGTGTTAATGGAGATTTATTAGTTAGTTGTATTGATGTTCATTGGTGTCAAGTTTTCTGCTTAAAAGCTGGTTACCACTGATGAAGTGTTGTCCTCTTCTGCTTTTGGTTTCTTATTTCTTTCTGGGTGAGCTGGTCCTCTTTTTGATTCTATTGTGTTTAGTTCAACTTGCAGAAGCTTTAAAACATGAATGCCTTCACAATATAGGCTGATGTGTTATTCTTAATTATGTGTGTAATGTTTGTTTTGATGGTATTTTGTGTCTCACTGGAGGTACTTTGTGATAGTTCAGTTGGGTTAGTATTTGCATCTTTCATGTATTGTACATTTTGAAACTCATGTGCTTTGTTGGGATTAGTGTGAACAGTGTTTAAATCTATGTTCTGCATGCTATTTGGATCAACTATGTTTTTATTATGTTTATTTGCAGTTTCATTCATGAGGATGAATAAAAGTGATTTTTCATATGGACAAATTGTTTGAATATAGTTATTTATATCTGGATTTGTGTTAACAGTGTGTGTGTGGGGGGTAGTATTTTCAGTCTGTGTCATTCAGTTGATCATTTGTCTGTTGTGATTGTGGACTCTTGTTGCTGTGACATTGTACATTGCAAGGTTGTTACTCTTCCCACATAAGTAGCATTGTGATTTGAGTTGCCTTATAAAAAAGCTTAGTGTGGCTTCCTGATTTGCAATATGCATAGGAATATTGTTTGGATACATTTCTGGTTGCAATCTCAGTTTAAAATCAAAGCTGTTGCTATAAATTAGCACTGGTGTATCTCCCAGATAAATTGGATTGAAATCTGTGACTTTTCCAAATGGCTGCATCATTTTCTGAAAGTTTTTGATGGCATATCAAAGGTATGCATTTTTGAGTATGCAGGTGATCTGGTTATATAGATCTAAATCAACTGAGATAAGTACATAGTTGCCTAAAGTTTTACTAGTGGTTTGAAACTGGACTTTTTTTTCCTGATAAAATTTGTGGATTAAATAACAAGGATTGGGATGATCAGCAATTCTTAGCACTGTGTCCCAAAGCCCATGAAAAGTCTTGGCATCATAGGACAAATCCCTGGAAATATGTATAGATATATATTTGCAGCTATAGCTAATAATATTATGGAATGTGGAGAAAACATTTAAATATTGCATGTAGGTTTCTTGGAATCAAATTATTAAACCTTTCAGTAATTAGTTTTGAATCATTGTTATTTCAATTCACAGGAGGCAGTGATTGATTTTTTTGTGTTTGTTGTATATAAGGTTGCAAAATATTGTTAATATTTATTCTTCAGAAGCAATAAAAAACTGTTTTCTGATTTTAGAAATTGATTATGATCCCTTTGTTGTAAATTATTTTAGAAGATTGGCATATGTTTTGATTTGATCTGTAGTTTGTATCTGCTTGTAGGAGTTGTTGCCATCCATCTGGTCATGTGGCCTAGTGGTAACTACTCAAATGTATTTTAACATTGAGCAAAATTTATTAATTGTAAAAAATAAGTTATATATATATATATCATCAACCATTATCAATCCATTGCAGGATGAAGGTCTCTCCAAGTTTAATCCATCTTTCCCTATCTTTAGCTTCTCTTCTCCACATCACCCCTGCACACCTTCTTATTTCATCCATCCATCTCACAAGTGGTTTCTTTCTGGGTCTTTTACAATCTCTTGGAATCCATTTTAAAATTTCAATTGTCCAACTGTTATCATATCTTCTAACAATATGTCCAGCCCAACTCCACTTCAGTCTTTTAATTTTTTCAATGAGGTCAGTAACATCTGTTTGTTCTCTTACCCATACATTGCATTTTCAATCCCTTCTTGTTACTCCCAACATGCCATCTCTCCATACTTCTTTGAGTGGTCTGAAGTCTCTGTATTGCTCTTTTATTAAGTGTCCAAGACTCAGATCCATAAGTAAAAACTGGCAAAACACATTTATTAAAAACCTTCCTTTTCAGACACATAGGCATATTTTCTTTTAGTATCATTTCTACCAAAAGCACTCCAACCAAGTTTAATTCTATGATTAATTTCATCCATTATATTTCCGTCTGTATTAATAATTTGACCAAGGTATTTGTAACTGTTAACTTCTTCTAACGCATCGTAATCAATCTTTATTTTCATATTTTGAGAAAATCTATTAAACATTACTTTAGTCTTTTTAACATTTATCTTTAGTCCAACTTTCCTACTTTTATCTGATAACTCCTGCAATATTTCCTGTAGCTCCAAAGCATTATTTGCAAAAACAACTACATCATCTGCAAAATCTAAATGACTTAAATAATCTCCATTTACTTTCACTTCTTTATATATATATATATATATATATATATATATATGAAAAGAAAGTTACTGTTAACACTAACTGAGATAATTATAGAAAATATACAAACCATTATACAATTACAGATATCCAGTAGTGCCCCTTGTTTAAAGATCTATATCTCAATAATAGCAAACCTTAAAATGATACCACTTTAAGGTTGTATGCTAAATGATGTTAAATATTGAAATACAGACCTACTCAAACACAGAGCATGAAATTTTTAAATAAGCAAATGATCTTAAATTTTTGCTAATAAACTAACAAGTTTACAAAGTTATTAAAGACAAACTAAACATTAGATTTTAATCTTTAAACTCCTCCCAAACTATAAATGAAAAGAAAGTTACTGTTAACACTAACTGAGATAATTATAGAAAATATACAAACCATTATACAATTACAGATATCCAGTAGTGCCCCTTGTTTAAAGATCTATATCTCAATAATAGCAAACCTTAAAATGATACCACTTTAAGGTTGTATGCTAAATGATGTTAAATATTGAAATACAGACCTACTCAAACACAGAGCATGAAATTTTTAAATAAGCAAATGATCTTAAATTTTTGCTAATAAACTAACAAGTTTACAAAGTTATTAAAGACAAACTAAACATTAGATTTTAATCTTTAAACTCCTCCCAAACTATAAATGAAAAGAAAGTTACTGTTAACACTAACTGAGATAATTATAGAAAATATACAAACCATTATACAATTACAGATATCCAGTAGTGCCCCTTGTTTAAAGATCTATATCTCAATAATAGCAAACCTTAAAATGATACCACTTTAAGGTTGTATGCTAAATGATGTTAAATATTGAAATACAGACCTACTCAAACACAGAGCATGAAATTTTTAAATAAGCAAATGATCTTAAATTTTTGCTAATAAACTAACAAGTTTACAAAGTTATTAAAGACAAACTAAACATTAGATTTTAATCTTTAAACTCCTCCCAAACTATAAATGAAAAGAAAGTTACTGTTAACACTAACTGAGATAATTATAGAAAATATACAAACCATTATACAATTACAGATATCCAGTAGTGCCCCTTGTTTAAAGATCTATATCTCAATAATAGCAAACCTTAAAATGATACCACTTTAAGGTTGTATGCTAAATGATGTTAAATATTGAAATACAGACCTACTCAAACACAGAGCATGAAATTTTTAAATAAGCAAATGATCTTAAATTTTTGCTAATAAACTAACAAGTTTACAAAGTTATTAAAGACAAACTAAACATTAGATTTTAATCTTTAAACTCCTCCCAAACTATAAATGAAAAGAAAGTTACTGTTAACACTAACTGAGATAATTATAGAAAATATACAAACCATTATACAATTACAGATATCCAGTAGTGCCCCTTGTTTAAAGATCTATATCTCAATAATAGCAAACCTTAAAATGATACCACTTTAAGGTTGTATGCTAAATGATGTTAAATATTGAAATACAGACCTACTCAAACACAGAGCATGAAATTTTTAAATAAGCAAATGATCTTAACATTTTGCTAATAAACTAACAAGTTTACAAAGTTATTAAAGACAAACTAAACATTAGATTTTAATCTTTAAACTCCTCCCAAACTATAAATGAAAAGAAAGTTACTGTTAACACTAACTGAGATAATTATAGAAAATATACAAACCATTATACAATTACAGATATCCAGTAATGCCCTTTGTTTAAAGATCTATATCTCAATAATAGCAAACCTTAAAATGATACCACTTTAAGGTTGTATGCTAAATGATGTTAAATATTGAAATACAGACCTACTCAAACACAGAGCATGAAATTTTTAAATAAGCAAATGATCTTAACATTTTGCTAATAAACTAACAAGTTTACAAAGTTATTAAAGACAAACTAAACATTAGATTTTAATCTTTAAACTCCTCCCAAACTATAAATGAAAAGAAAGTTACTGTTAACACTAACTGAGATAATTATAGAAAATATACAAACCATTATACAATTACAGATATCCAGTAATGCCCTTTGTTTAAAGATCTATATCTCAATAATAGCAAACCTTAAAATGATACCACTTTAAGGTTGTATGCTAAATGATGTTAAATATTGAAATACAGACCTACTCAAACACAGAGCATGAAATTTTTAAATAAGCAAATGATCTTAACATTTTGCTAATAAACTAACAAGTTTACAAAGTTATTAAAGACAAACTAAACATTAGATTTTAATCTTTAAACTCCTCCCAAACTATAAATGAAAAGAAAGTTACTGTTAACACTAACTGAGATAATTATAGAAAATATACAAACCATTATACAATTACAGATATCCAGTAATGCCCTTTGTTTAAAGATCTATATCTCAATAATAGCAAACCTTAAAATGATACCACTTTAAGGTTGTATGCTAAATGATGTTAAATATTGAAATACAGACCTACTCAAACACAGAGCATGAAATTTTTAAATAAGCAAATGATCTTAACATTTTGCTAATAAACTAACAAGTTTACAAAGTTATTAAAGACAAACTAAACATTAGATTTTAATCTTTAAACTCCTCCCAAACTATAAATGAAAAGAAAGTTACTGTTAACACTAACTGAGATAATTATAGAAAATATACAAACCATTATACAATTACAGATATCCAGTAATGCCCCTTGTTTAAAGATCTATATCTCAATAATAGCAAACCTTAAAATGATACCACTTTAAGGTTGTATGCTAAATGATGTTAAATATTGAAATACAGACCTACTCAAACACAGAGCATGAAATTTTTAAATAAGCAAATGATCTTAAATTTTTGCTAATAAACTAACAAAAATTTAAGATCATTTGCTTATTTAAAAATTTCATGCTCTGTGTTTGAGTAGGTCTGTATTTCAATATTTAACATCATTTAGTATACAACCTGTAAAGTGGTATCATTTTAAGGTTTGCTATTATTGAGATATAGATCTTTAAACA